>RCUC01163663.1:0-66062 GCA_003697995.1 Taxidea taxus jeffersonii | reverse complement strand
CACACACACCACACACACACACACACACACACACCACACACACCACACACACAAACACACACACACCACACACATACCACACCACACATACACACACACCCAAGATGCAAATATCTTGAGGCTATACTGCAAAACAAGAGAAGTGATTTTGGTTTCCATGATTTAGCAGAATCGTGGATAATTTTATATTTTCTTTGTGTTTCTCCATATTGTGTGCATTTTCTGGAGGGAACATAATTATCTTTGTCATCATGACAAAACAGTTATTTTAAATAATAATTTTCAAATGCAGTAAGGAGACACATAACTTAAGGAAATCCACAGTGAATTCCATTGGAAATTTATTATTTTTATTATATAAACTCTTATACCTCTATTTTTTATATTTTATATGGTCAGAGTTTTATATGTTTACATCTTTTTTGTTGTTATTGTTGTTGTTAAACAGGGCATCCTTATAATTTAGTTGATAGAAACAGAAACATATTGTTAGAAACTGCTTGAAAGTTTTCCAGGTTTTTTTTTAAAGATTTTATTTATTTATCTGACAGACAGAGATCACAAGTAGGCAGAGAGGCAGGCAGAGGGAGAGAAGGGGAAGCAGGCTCCCCGCTGAGCAGAGAGCCCGATGCGGGGCTCGATCCCAGGACCCTGAGACCATGATCTGAGCCGAAGGCAGAGGCTTAACCCACTGAGCCACCCAGGCGCCCCGAAAGTTTTCCAGTTTTAATAAGATGACTGTTCTGAAATAGTTGATTTTTATTGAAAGTGTAAAACCCCTTCAGGTGACTTAACCTATCTATTTCATGTGTCCATTAGATCATACCTCAAGACAACGATACTCACTCCAGCCTGACCTATAAGTACATCATTCATGAAGATTCCGCACCTACAATCAGCAGCAACAATGTCATCCAGGAAGAATTAGATACTTTTGAATGGGCTTTGAAGAGTTGGTCTCAGTGTTCCAAACCCTGTGGTGGAGGTAACAATTGAACACGTTGAGTACGTTCAGTGTAATTCATAGGAGGCTGTTTCCAGTGCTTCTACCTTAAAGATTGCCTCCAATTGAGGCCACAATCTGAGAAATACTAAATGTAACAACTAAAACATAAGTACAAAGCACTTTTACTGAAATCTCTGAATCTACAAAGGATAGGAGTCCATTCCTAACAATGGTAAACCTTCTCAAAATCCTCTTGCCATTTTCCCTGGGGTTGTTTTTGTCTCATGTTCATCTGGTAGTCCCTTTAATGACTTGACTTTTCCCAGATTCTCCCTAATGCAGTGTGCTGTGGTTCTGGCCTTTCTTCTTCTCCACTTTGGCTGTGCGTTTCTTTTCTATCGGTGATGATAATAAAAGAGCTATTAGTTGTACCAGGTAGCAGGTACTGTTTTAAATGTTCTCTGTTTTAGTGCATGAGTACTCAGAATGGCGCTGTGAGGTCTACACTGTGATGATCTCTGTTGTACTGATGGGAAATCTGAAGAACAGGGAAGAGAGGTCATTTCCCCAGACCCTAAGATACAGACCCAGTGGTCTGGCTTCTGGCTACACGTCTTACTCTCTTGTGCTGCCTCTCTGCCCTTGCACAAGTAAATCCATTAAGCCATTCCCAGAGTTTTTCAGTTTCTCACTTCATCCATTCCTCCACTTCTGAACAATCAATGCTCCAGAACTGAGCTGGCCTACAGGGAATTTTCCCCAACATTCAGGACAAGGCAAAAGGCTGAGTCATGATGCTGATTAACGGAGAACAAAAAAATGATTCAGAGCAAGGAATGCATGTGTCAACCATTTATTGTATAATTCTAAATTCAAGGATGTAGTATTTATTTATTTTTTTAAAGATTTTATTTATTTATTTGAGAGAGAGAGAGAGAGAGGCCGAGCAGCAGACAGAGGTAGAGGGAGAAGCAGACTCCCTGCTGAGCAGGGAGCCTGATGCAGGGCTCGATCCCAGGACCCCGGGGTCATGACCTGAGCCAAAGGCAGATGCTTAACCTACTGAGCTACCCAGGCACCCCAAGGATGTATTTTTAAAAAGGCTTTTTTTTTTTTTTTCTGAGGTGGAAGGGACATAAAATGCTTTCAATTATTTAAAATGACAATCCATTACAAAATACGTGTTTAATTGGAATCTCCCCTTCTGCTGCTCCTTCAGCATCTGCTTGGTTACAAGAGTTGTCGGACACACCTTTGTAATATCTGCCATATCTATTCCTCCCTCACCAGGTTTCCTTCATGACTTTGGAAGGGAAGATTATTCCAGAAGTCTTTTAACTAGGCCACTAATTTGATTTTCTTCTCTTCCTTTATTTCTGGGGTAATTGTGAATGAGTGAATGAATGAATGAATGGCTGAATGAGTAGAGTTAGAGCGTTTGCCTGATTTAAATGCTGTAGCCTCCTACTGTGTGCCCCAGAGACAGCATCATTTGTGTAGCTCTCTTGCCGAAAGTGGATAACTGAGTCTAATCATTAGGAAGCAAATAAACCTAAACTGTGGGATGTTTTACACAACAAATGGCCTGTACATCTCAAAAATATTCAAGATAAAAAAAGAGGCCCAGAAACTATTCCTGCTTAATGCTGTGACAGCTAAATTCACCACATAATCGTTGATTGGAAACACATTGCCAAGAAGAACACAGTGGGGCAGCTGGCAGATTTTGAATTTGGTCTGTATATTAGGTAATAGTACTATATCTGTGTTAAGTATTCTGGTTGTAAGAACTATGTGAGAGATGTGCTTGTGATGGGCAGTATGCTGAAATACTTGCCAGGGAAGAATCAGGATGCCAGCAACTTCGTCTCAAAGGGTTCGGCAAAATTTTATGTATATTATATATATATATTGCATATTGTAAAATTATACATATGCCCTCAAACATGTTGACATGTAACACAAGGTCAATCTAGATGCAAGTATGACAAATGTGCATTGTGCTTTCCTTACAACATTTTTGTAGGTTTAAAATATTTTTAAAAAATTTTTAATTAATTAATTACTTACAGATGTCAGGGTTGGTGAGTGGGGAGACGGTCAAAAACTCGCTGTGACCGCCAAGATAAGTCCAAACACTCCTCTGGCACGCAAGGCTTTTAGGATTAGATTCTTTCCTATCTCCTATCCCCCTCACAGAGGAAACCTCAGCCTTCCGTTTTTAACATGTCATTTCCTCCCTCTTCTGCTTCGTTCCCTTTACCCTGCACGGTTTGAACTTCAAGGTTCAGATCAAGAAGTGTGGATCTTGTAAGCAGCCCCCGCCCCTCCGCCCGCTGAGACCTTCCCCTCCAGCGAAGTTGCGACCCTCCCCTCGGTGTTCCTTTGGCGCCCTCTACAGGAAATTATGTGCCTAACGCTCTAAAAGCCTGTGTCATTGGGTTATTGTCCCAGTGGTTGTCTAATCTGTCCCTCGTGCTAGACTGTGTGTGTTTGGGGGTCCAGTGTATTGGCACATACACGACTGCTATTTAATCATTTGTACTCTTTATTAAATGTAGGCCCTGAAAAGTTCAGGATGTTGTTTATTTAATTGACTTCTGGACCTTCAGCAGCTCCAACAGTGCCTCACCTCCTGTATGTCCTCAGGCAATGTTTGTTGAATGAATGACTGAATGACCAAATATATAACAGAAGGAATAAGTAAGTAAATCCAAAGAAATGTGTTTCCTTTCCTAGGTTTCCAGTACACTAAATACGGATGCCGTAGAAAAAGTGATAATAAGATGGTACACCGTAGCTTCTGCGAGCTCAACAAGAAGCCAAAACCTATTAGAAGAATGTGCAATATTCAGGAGTGTACGCATCCACTGTAAGCAGTCATTTAACTCTCATATCCTGAGCATGACATGACAGGGACTTAAATGTCTTTAGTTCTTTTCAGTTTTAATTTCATTTTTAGTCAAAGCTAATAAGCGTATCTGGTTTAAATAGTCCAAGGCATTTCACAGGAATCATTTGAAGCTGCGGTTTCCCTGCCCTTTACCGTATTCCTGCTCCTCAAATACAACCGTGTTCCAGCTGTAAGGCTGCTTTTGATGTCTGGTAATTCCTTGTTTCCAATTCTCTATGTAAAATGTGTTTGCATCTCCTTGATTTTTGGTGGTAGGGGGGTTTGCATATTATGTGTATTGATTTTCCAAGGTGGAAAGCGAAAGGTTTAGCATTCTTTTATAATCCTTCCCCAAATTCACACAGCCCAGACTTCTCTCATCCCCAGTATTTCCAGTATTGTTATAACCTACCTTTACTGATACTAATCTTCAGAATTTATATTATCTTAACAACTTCCATCTGTCTTGACAGGTGAATCACTTAGCTGGTCTTCCCTTGTGAAACTTTTTTTCTTCTAGAATTAATTAAGGTTTTGATTTTTATGCTTTGTTTTCTACTACTGTCCACTAATTCATCCCCACACTGTCTTCTGGGAGTATCGACCTCCTATAAATACTAAACACTCAAAAATCCTGTCACTTGCAACGTCTGAGAGCTATCTCTCAGACAGTTTTGTGTGTTCCAGCTCTGTCCCAGACTTCTGTTGGCCCTGGAATGTCTTTTTACCTTTTCCTAGGTATTCCTACTGCCTCTCTTTTGCATCGGTTCTCCTGTTTCCTGCATTTTTTGTCTTCTCTTCTTTTCATGTATTCATTTGTTCTGGTAGATCAGGTCTCCCAGTGGTTTCATGAAAAATGTATACACAAAGTGAAAATTTTTGGCTAAAAAATTCTCATACACCTAAGAAATATAGCTAAGAGGTTAAAGTATAAAGATATATAGGAAGTCTTTCTTCTCTCACTCTTCATGATTGGGAAACACCCATAAAGTTCCAAACCATAATGTGTTTTCCTTCAGGATTTGAAACCATTGTTCCATTGTTTTCTAGATTCCCGTGTTGCTGTTGAAAAGTCATCTGCTATTCTGTTTCTCAATGCTTTCTGTTTTTGTCATTCAGAGTTTGTAGGATCTTCTTTTTGTTTCCAGTGTCCTGAAATGTCCAGCAATGGCACTGCCTCGATGCTCTACTTTTCTCATCCATCATGCTATGTACTCAAAGACTTTTTAAAACACAAGCCAGTATCTTTCATCTCTGGGACATTTTCCTGTGGTTTTGCTTTGAAATATTTCCCCTATTTTTTCAATATTTTTTCTAAGACATTTGTAATTAGGATTCTTAAAGATATCTAATTTTCTTTTCTTTTCTCATCTATTGTTTATTGCTCTATTTCCTGAATTTTTCATTTTTACTGTTGTGTTAGTATCCAAGAGCATGTTAACATCCAAGTACTGTTTTGTTCCTCACATGTTCCTCGTTAAGGCATTTGATGCTTATTTCACTGGTGTTAATATATTCTTTTATCTCTTTTTTGATATTAAAGATTATTTTCTTTTTCATGCATTATTGCTTTTGAGTTCTTTTCCTCTGTTTCTTCCCCCCCCCCCCCATGATTTGTGTTAGAGGCTTTTCTGTGTTTACTGACGAATACAGTGTTAAAAGGCTTCTTGGAAGCTTGAAAACTTGTTTTATCGTCAAGACTTGCTTGCTGGTGGCTTCACTGTAGGACAAGCTGGCTGGGCTATTGAGTTGGAAGACCCTCAATGTATATTTAGGGATTTTCTAGTGAAATGATCAGATTTCAAAGAGTAGAATCAATCACCTGCCCAGGGAGCATAAGCCTATTTGACAGCTGTTCTGGAAGTTGTATATATGTGTGTATGACTAGGGTCATCTTCACCATTCCATACGTGGATTCTTACCTAACCCCCTGTTTTCACTCGGGTCTCTTTCTCTGTGGTCTCTTGACTATGTCTGTTGTCCGCAAGCTAAAAGTCTGGTTCATCTTGCACAGAGGATAAATATTAGACCCTCTGCTCGATTCGAGCAATCAGCCAGTGGAGGTAAGGAGCAGGAGGTGGAACTGTTCCCACACAGACTTTTCCTCAGTCCCCTCTTTTCAGCCCAGCCTTCACCCAGGTTCCCAGTGCACACAATCCAGCACGTTCTTGGAGTTCTGCTGCCAAGTTAGTCTGCTTACCAACTTTTCTAGCTGACCTGGTGGCCACATGGCCCACTGCTTTCTAGGTTCCAGAATTATCTTTGGGGGCCTCCTATCCCCCATTTTTTTTTGTTACCTTTGTGGATTTATGCCATTTTTTCCCCTTTGTTGTCATTCTAGGAATTTTAGGAGTTAACCAGGAGTATCTGTGACTATGAAATGTGTACTTCTCATATAATACCTGTCCTCAAACGAGAGTTACTGTTGAGGGCTTCACAATTGCTTGGTTGCCACAATACATTCTACTGCCAGTCTGATGCGCGAAAGCCAACCTAAACTGGAGATACCAAAGACTCCCAAGGTTCTATCATTGTTAGGTCTCGGTGCCCCATATATATGAAAAGGAAAAAGAAATGCAGAGGGAAAGCAACTCTAGAAAGGATAAAGAGTATGATGCCTCAGTTATATTCTGACAGACTGTGGAACCAGACGGAATCACTGGGGACAGCCTTTTGGGACCACATGTTAGCCACATGTCACGGAGACCTCTCCCCAGTGCCGCAGCCACAGCTGATGTGGACAGTGCTGGGGCCATCGAGATCAACACAGAATTGGGGAATGTCCCATGGGAAATCTTTTTGAAAATATTTTTTTTAGAAATCTTTCTGTCAGGTGCATTCAAGCCCCAGATGCACACTACCCTTTACATTTTTGTTGGGCCTCATAACTTAGGCCGATATGAAGAACTGAATTTTCCAGGCAGGACAGATAACTCAGGCAGCCTTCTCAGGGGCCAGTTGTAGAAATGGAATGGTCATCTCAGTTAGAATCTTAAAACCTGAGCAATCTCAGGATTTCATGGAAAGGCAGCAGCACCCAAAGCAATGTGTGTCACAAGTACCCGATGCAGTGCCTTTCTAAACCTCCTTTCACGTGTTTCACACCCTGAGGCAGTGTGGCTGAGGGCGAGTTGGTGTGTTTCTGAAAACTGCCATCCTGCCCCAACCTAACCTGCAAACTTAGGATGAGTTTCAGGAACCTTCTGTTGGCGGATCATCCTTTAGATAAAGGTCACAGCGGGGGCAGAAGAATACCCACGCATTAAACATAGAAGTGTCGGGCTTGTTGCTGTTAGAAAATGCTTAGACTTTGGACGCAGGGGATGCATCCCTCTTTCTGAAACGGCTTCCTGAGCGGGGCAGCTCCTCCTCCCCAGCTCCCCCCCCCCCCACTGCCCAGCACTCGGGGAGCAGGGAAGGCCTGGGGCGTGCGGCCGCGTCTAACCGTGCCCCCTTCTCCCCCCGCGCTGCAGCTGGGTGGCCGAGGAGTGGGAGCACTGCACCAAAACCTGCGGGAGCTCCGGCTACCAGCTCCGCACCGTGCGCTGCCTGCAGCCGCTCCACGACGGCACCAACCGCTCGGTGCACAGCAAGTACTGCCCCGCCGAGCGGCCCGACAACCGGCGGCCGTGTAACCGCGGGCCCTGCCCCTCCCACTGGAAAACAGGGCCGTGGAACGAGGTGGGCGTGCGACCCCCGCGTGCGGGCGTGTGTGTGCGTGTGCGGAAGCGCGCGCTGCGTATTCGAATGGGGCGCGCGTAGGAGTGGAGGCGCGGCCACAGACTTTGTGATCGCCGAGCGCTGGGGCGGGGGGGGGGGTGCCAGGAAACTTTATTTATTTGTTTGTTTATTTATTTATTTGACAGAGATCACAAGTAGGCAGAGAGGCAGGCAGAGAGGGAGAGGGGGAAGCAGGCTCCCCGCCAAGCAGAGAGCCCGATGCGGGGCTCGATCCCAGGACCCTGGGATCATGACCTAAGGCGAAGGCAGAGGCTTTAACCCACTGAGCCACCCACTGAGCCACCCAGGCGCCCCAGGAAACGTGATTTTAAAACGGGGCTCGCGTGTAGGATGACTGGGTAGGGCAACCTCGCGTGGGTGCTTTGTGACACAGGCGCATGTGAAGGGGACTGGTTTTCTGTTTCGAGTCCTGGTTGGCGCCGCACCTTCCCCGCAGGATGGATCCCAAACGCCTGCCTGCAGGCCGCCGCCCCGGTGGGCGCATTGGTGGTAACACGCCTCCTGCTCGTCCTATTTCTCCGGGTACAAGTGACATAAAGTTGCGTCAGCTTCCGGGGTCCCATGTCATGATTTGTGCGTGTTGCCACTGTTCGCCCCAGCAAGCCCCCTGCTACCTCCTCTTACCCCGGTGTTCCGTGTTGCGACCCTGTTCCCGCTTGAGAAACTCCCTGTGTTCCTAAAAGTGGGTGCTCAGGGGAGTGTCCCACCTTTCAGCTGACGGCCCTTCCTCGTGCTCCTGACTCACCACCACTGCCTCGGCCACTAGGGCTCATCTCCAGTGTCCAACGTACCACCTTCCAGGGCTGCCTTGCCCCCGGTCGTTCCTCCACCTTCCAGAACGGCCGACAGGGGCAGGCCATTCATGATGGAATGCTGTAACTTTTGTCACCGAGTCCCTGCTGGCCACTGGCCCACACATTTCTCGAAGACTCTGCGTTGCCTCTGCACTACACAGCCGGGGCCTGCCCAGTCCTCGTTTGCTTGCTGGCTCAGTGTCGTGAGGCCTGACCTAATCCCACACCTCCGGTGTTCCCAAAGACTCACGAGGAGGAACCGTGAGATCACAGGAGAACAGCTTGTGGGAGGAAAGGGCCTCACAAAGCAGAGAATGGAGGAGGCAGTGCAGAGCAGGCCCAGGAAGGAAGGAACAGGCGAGCGAAGGTCGTGTGTGCGCGTGTGCGTGTGTGCGTGTGTGTGCACAGGGAGGAAGGCGGTGTTGGTGCCATGAACCTCTCTAATCGCAGCCTTGGTTTCTCCAGTGTTCCGTGACCTGCGGGGAAGGAACGGAGGTGAGGCAGGTGCTCTGCCGGGCGGGAGAGCACTGCGCAGGGGAGAAGCCCGAGGCGGTCAGGGCCTGTCAGCTGCCTCCGTGTAACGGTAGGTGTGACCCCGATTGCTTTCACTGCCCCCGCCCTGGTTTCTACACCCCCGAAGGCAGCATTTCAGGGCCGACTCTGGAATGTCTTTGCTTATCCAAAAATAACCGCAGGCGCACAGCCCTGAGACGCGAGCTGATCGTCCGCTCTCAGGCCAGCGTTCGAGGCACACCAGCGAACCGAACCAGCGTCCGAACCGCGGGCCTGCCCGGGTCCTGTGCGGCGCTGCCGCGGGGCCGAGGCCGCAGGATGTATGCGAACCTGCTGTGCGCTTGATTTTCTAGCAGGAGCTACTTGGGCTCTCTCTGTGTCTTTATAATTTCACATCACTGCAAAAGGCATAATATCGCAAAAGGTTTAGAAATATTTTGCTGTAATTATCCAGTTCACACATGGGTGATCAGTGCCACGCGCGAAGCCATTGCTGTTGGCTCTCCATCGCTAGGCGAGCCTCCGCAGGCGACCCCAGAACAGACTCTCTGCGCGTGTGCACGCTCGCCTCGCCTCCCCCTGCTGCAGCGCACGCGCCCAGCGTATTCGAGACCGTGTATCCCTTTGTCGCGGCACCCAGTGTGTATGGGATGGCGGCCATCCCTGTCACCGTCTCTCTTCCTCCTCTTCTGCGCTCGCCCTGTCGACCTCCATCTCTGCCCTCTGCCTCACTCACTTTGCATTTGCACTTCTGTGCTCGGTCTCTCGTGCTCTGCCCTGCTCCGGCCCGGCTTCCTGCCTCGGTTTGCTGTGGTCCGCGGGCTGCCCCTTGCTCGCTCCCTCCGCATCCATCTCACGTTCTGCATCTTCCACACTGTCCCTCTCTCTCGCTCCTCATCCCCTCTCTTTCTGTTTCTCGGCCCTCTTTTCTTCTCTTCTCTCTCTCCTCATCTCTTCCTTTCTCCTTTTTCCTTATTTCCCTCTTTCTTTCCCTGACTTCTGACCTCCCCAGCCTCTTTCTACCTCCTGTGTCTGTCTGTGTCTCTCCTTTACCCCCACCTCGCACCTTCTCGGGGTCCTCCTGCCCTTTCTCCCCATCCTTGTCCCTCTGCCTTTCTCTCCCACTCTGAGTCTGTATCTGTCCCTTCATCGACCTCACTCCTGTCTCTCTCCTCTTGGGCCCCTGTCTTACCCACCTTCTTTCTTGCTCTCAACCCCCATGTCTGTGCCCTGTGTCTGGCTCTCTTTCTTCTTGTCCCCTGCCACTGCGCCATGTGCTGTCTGTCCTCTCCCTCTCTGTCCCTCTCTCCTCCCTTCCTCTTCCTCACCTCACAGCATCTCCCCCTTCTGTCCTCACACACTTCCTCTTAAATGCCATTTTTCTGAGCCTGTACCTAATGACAGCTGGATGCTGCTGTCACAGTAGTGAGACCTGGGACTTATGAAGTTGACTTTTCATTGGCCTGAGGTGCTATTTTATCAAATGTCTTATTTTTTTTTATTAACATATAATGTATTACCAGCCCCAAGGGTACAGGTCTGTGAGTCGCCAGGTTTACACACTTCATAGCACACACCCTCCCCAATGTCCATAACCCCACCACCCTCTCCCTACCCCCCTCCCCCCGGCAACCCCCGGTTTGTTTTGTGAGATTAAGTCTCTTATGGTTCGTCTCCTTCCTGATCCCATCTTGTCTCATTTTTTTCTTCCCTACCCCCCGCAACCCCCTGCCCTGCCTCTCAAAAATGTCTTTTTTTTTTTTTATGAAATTTCAAGTCAAGTCTTAAACCTTATAAACCATTTCATTAGAAATGTTCATTTAATGTGTGGTAGCAAGATCAAGTGTGGCCATGAGAGGGAGACAAAGGACATAGATATTTAATCATTTTTCTCAGGAAAATACATTTGAAAGTTTAAAACACAAGACAAAGCCAACGGAACAAACTTTACCCAGTTAGAAACTGTAAGTTTACTGTCGCGATAATTTTTTACTCATTTATATTACTGTCAAGAGGCTAAAAATTTTGAGAGTAGACTTGACTCTTCTTAATAGTTGGTAAAGCATGTGCTTCTGCAAATATGCCCAACTGTCAGCAAGAATTGCTTGATTCTCTTCCTTTAGCTAAAAGAAATTCTTTTTAATTGTAAAACAGAGGCACAGATGAGATGGCATAATTACGTTAGGGATTCCACCATCTTTACCTGCTGCGTTGCTCTGAAATCCAGGCCTGACAGCCAATTCCGTGAGGTCTAAAAGGCCATAGGTTTCTATCACACATTTCAATAAGTAATAATTCCCACCAGTCTCAAACTGCAATTAAAATCAAATGATGTTTTGAGACTGCATGTAATACCCTTTTCCTGAATCTCTTATAATGATGTGGGCATGAAACAAGAGGCCCAAAAGCTTCCTTAATTTTAATGATTGATTTTGTCATGTGAATCCTTTCCCTTAGCCCCATTTTGATTGTACTATTTCATTGTTGCTGTTAAGCTCTTCCCATCTATCCTGAGACAAATTGCCATAAAGTGAATGTATCCCCATGGTCTTATCTGTTTTTTTCCTCGGAATATCTCATCCTTTTCCTCCTCTATACAGAAGCATATTCTGTCCGGCCCTAACTAAACCCATGTTGTGAACTAGTTCTTGCAGTGCCGAGGTGCGCACACAGAGGGGAGACTCATACGTGAACTCCTTCTCTAACACAGAGAGAGCTGGGCCACAAAAAGGGGTTAGGGGTCAGTAGGAAAAGAGAGTACAGGTTCAAATAAAGTCCTCTCATCACAGGGCCTAGAGCCTTAAACATATAGGAAGAAGAAATTAATATTCTTATTTTAAGATATAGGCATAGAAAAAGCAATTCAGAAATAATAAGGGCATTTGAGGAGAAACCCATTAACGTGACATGCAGACATTCACAACATAATTAGATGATTACCTTAGCTAATATGCAATACTCAGACATGGCATGCTCTCTAGTAGATCTGTAAATGCCAGGCAAACACAGGTCATTCCAAAATGTGGGAAGGATAGTTTTGTCATTAATTTTAGAATCGGTAATTGGCAACAGATATAGGTGGTAATTTTAGCTCTCTCTTGGTCTTGCCAACTGACTGTCCTTTTTCTTCAAACTTTAGAAAGATTCTTTAATTTTCTTGGCAGTTTATATACAGGTTCCTTACCCACTAATACTTTGTAATTTTAAATGGTTCTAGTACGTAAGTGCCACAGTTTCCAGTTTTTTGAGTTTACGGATCAGGCACAGGATCAGTATCTCTGTGTGGCACTGTGTTCGTGGACTCTGCATGGGATGTGCCCTAAAATGGTTGGGAGCAAATACAAATCCATGTGTCCATGAGCTCAACATTTGGAGTTTTTAAAATCTAATTCTTATAACCCGTACTTTTAAAAATGTAAAGATGTTAAAAAGAGTGTACTCACACATGTATCAAGTGTTTTATGAGTGTTACTTTAGTACTTTTTAAAGTGTTATCAATTCAGTGAAATTGAATTTAAAAACTATGAATGATTCAAAAGAAAGTTGGCACACTTTCCCCAAATTTATGCTTTCAAATAATAGTCTGAGAATATTCAGTCATAAAAATGAAACTGTTGCACTGACTCTGGATGTCACCTTGGTTTTTCTTTTGGTAATACGTTTTTAAGATTTAATTTGTTCCAGCAGGTCCTTAGAATTTATTTTTCTTTTTATTTATTTATTGTTATTATTATTTTTTAAAGATTTTATTTATTTGACAGAGAGAGAGATCACAAGTAGGCAGGGAGGCAGGCAGAGAGAGGAGGAAGCAGGCTCCCCGCGGAGCAGAGAGCCCAACGTGGGGCTCGATCCCAGGACACTGGGATCATGACCTGAGCCAAAGGCAGAGGCTTTAACCCACTGAGCCACCCAGCCGCCCCTATTATTATTATTTTTAAAAGATTTATTTATTTATCTTGGAGAGAGAGAGAGCAAGCAAGGGAGGAGGGACAGAGGGAGAGAGAGAGAATCTCAAGCATACTTCCTGCTGAGCGTGGAGCCTGATGCTGGGCTTGATCTCAAGATCCTGAAATCATGACCTGAGCCAAAATCAAGAGTTAGACACTTAACCAACTGAGCCACCCAGGCGCCCCAGGATTTATTTTGATTTTAATTTTTTTTTTTAAAGATTTTATTCATTTATTTGACAGAAAGAGATCACAAGTAGGCAGAGAGAGAGAGAAGGAAGCAGGCTGCCCGCAGAGCAGAGAGCCCGATGTGGGGCTCGATCCCAGGACCCTGGGATCATGACCTGAGCCGAAGGCAGAGGCTTTAACCCACTGAGCCACCCAGGCGCCCCTTGATTTTAAATTTAATGTAGACACTAATCTATTAGAAATCCAGAAATACCATAAGGTTTAGAAAAAAAAAAAAGATGTCCCTTTATATTCTAAAAAAATATTTGTGGCAAAATGAATCCTATTTTCTCATTCTAAAATCAGATGTAGGTTCCTACTAGGAAGAGAAAAGTACCTTCAGTCTGCATACTTGATGGAGATATTAAAATGGTATTCAATGCAAGTGCTTTGCAGAGAAAAAGACTGCATATTTCAGTGAACTTATCTATATGTTCATATTGTTTATTGAGATATAGTTCACATACAACATATCAGTTTCGGGTATACCACATAATGATTTGATATTTTTATATGTTGCAAAATGATCACAACCTTAAGTCTAGCTAATGTCTATCACTATGTATAGTTATAAATTATTTTTTCTTGCCATGAGAACTCGTAAGATCTGTTCTCTTAGTAGTGTCTAAATATGCAATTCAGTATTATGAACTGTAGTCACCATACATTCGTACACTACATGCCTGTGGCGCTTACTTTATAACTGGAAATTTCTGCCTTTTGACCCCCTTCACCCACTCCCCAGCCCCCGCCGCTGGCAACCACCAATCTGTTCGCTGTATCAAGGAGCTTTTGTTTTTAGATTCCACGTACAAGGGAGACCTTGTGCTGTGTGTCCCTCTCGGTCTGACTGACTCCATTTAACGTAACATGGTCAAGGTCCATCCATGTTGCACACAGCAAGATTTCGTTCTTTTTTATATCTGAATAATATTCCATTACACACATACACCACGGTTTCTTTATGCATTCATCCATCTGTTGGCCAACAGTTAAGTTTTTTCCGTGTCTTGGCTATTACAGATGAGGCTGCGGTCAGCGTGGGGGTGTGGGCATCTTTCCGAACCAGTGTTTTCAGTTTCTTCCGATACATGCCTTTGGGACTTACTGGATCATAGGGTGCTTAGATTTTTCATTTTGGGGGGAGGATCCATGCTGTGGTCCTCAGTGGCTGTGCCAGTTCCCATTCTCACCACTGACATTCACCTTTTTTTTTTAATACTTTATGATTTGACAGAGAGATCACAAGTAGGCAGAGGCAGGGGGGGGAGAGCAGGTTTCCTGCTGCGCAGAGAGCCCGAGGCGGGGCTCGATCCCAGGACCCTGAGATCCTGACCTGAGCCGAAGGCAGAGGCTTCACCCACGGAGCCCCCCGGGCGCCCCTGACATTCCATTCTCAAGGCAGAGGTCATTTGGACAACTGCGGTGCATGTCGGGTTTTACTGAGAATTGTTTATGTTCCCAGTTTCCGCGGGTCCCTTTTACTGCGCCCCGGGGCACGTTTCACCCGGTCTTCTGTCTTCCGCAGATGAGCCGTGCTTGGGAGACAAGTCCATCTTCTGTCAGATGGAGGTGCTGGCGCGGTACTGCTCCATCCCGGGCTACAACAGGCTGTGCTGCGAGTCCTGTGGCAAGCGCGGGGGCGGCCTTCCCGAAGCTGCTGCACCTCACGGCGATGCCCTGCTCGGCCCCGGCGACCCCCCCGGCTCTCCCGCGGTGCGTCCGTCCCCGGCTCCTCGCCGTGCCGAGCCGCGGCCCGAGGGCAGGAAGCCCCCGCGCGGGCTCCCTGCGGCGGGGCGCCCCGAGGCGCTGGCGGCTTCCAGGCCGCACGGCCGCGCGCTCGGGGCTGCCCTGCCCCAGAGGAGAGCCCCGCAAGGCGCGGGAGCGGCCCCGGCCCCGGGGCGCGGCCCCCTCAGCTCCGCCGCCCAAGCGCCCGCGGCCCGCGAGCCCCTCGGGGCCGCTCCTCGGGCCAGAACCTCAAAGAAAGGGGACCGAGTTCTTGCCAAGAGACGCCCGGTCAGGTGGGCCGCCTTGGAAAGATGAGAAAGCGAACCCCAGGGGCGGGGAAGCGGAGGAGAACCCGGCCAAGCCCCGCTCCCCGCGCGCGCCGCCCCTCGCGCCGGGCCGCCCGGAACGTCCGCCTCCGCCAGCGGCCCGGCCCCTCGGGTCTGCGCGTGGAAGCGCGGGAAGTGCCGGTTCCCTTTGTCCAGGCGTTCGCCCTCCTCCCGTTGCGCACGGACTCGCTGGCCGCAAGCCATCGGAAGGAAGCGCCAAAGATGATGGATAGAAGGAAAGTAAGTGGTTAAGTGTGTGGGTCACTGCCCAACCCGGCAGAGGGCCTGGAACCCCACTCTGTGCATCGGCGGATTGCTGTTTCATTTTTTACTTTGAAGAAGTTACACTAAAAATAAAGAGGTGCCAACAGTTTACACTTTAACGAGATATTTTGGAAATGGAGCAAAGAATTCCTAGACGTGTATTCCTATTTATCTATATTAGAAGTATTGTGTGAGCGAAGTTGCAGCTATTGTGTAAATATTGTATATGGCAGAAATCAGTATTATTTTAAGAGATGTGTTCTCAAATGATTGTTTACTATATTACATTTCTGGATGTTCTAGGTGCCTGTTGTTGAGTATTGCCTTATTTGACGTGCTATGGGTCGATTTTCGAAGCCGAATATCACGAACAAGAAGTTAGAATTGTAGCTACTGACAGTACAAAGGGTTTTTGTTGTGTGCTTTTGTCCGATCAACGGGGTGATACCTAAGTTACAGAGAGAGAAAAATGACGTAATGCTGTGGATATCCAGATCCCAGCTTCCCTCTTACCTCCCACTCTTTAAATAAAAAAAAAAAAAGATCGGGAAAGGTGTGTCCGGCCACTAGTGGTCACAGGGCCAGAGACTAGGGAGTCAGCCTGGGCAAGCCCAAATTAAAACCCTCTTATCAGGACCTCAGTAGACACCCCTGAAGTGTCCTGTGTTCTTGGGCTGATTTTTCTTTTCCCTTTGTTGACATATGCAAACGGTCACACTCAACGGACTGTAATAAGGACAGAAGAAGAAGGCTTTGAGATAATTTGCGTGTCTGTTGGTAGCTGAGAAGAACATCAGTGATCTAGAATTGACACCCGAATATGACAGGGCTCTGGGGCTTTGGAGGAAGATTCAAGAAAGTATCTGTCCGTGGTCGCAATATTTATTTTCTGCGCGGCGGTCCATATCCAGATGTTCACAACCGCAATGCATCTGATGGCAATCACGCGCTCGTAATTTATGTCAGTGGTCACCTTGCTCACAGTGAAGCCAGAAATGCTCTCTCTGGGGAGTAGATGTAAAGTACTTGTATATAGAATTCAGAACTGAAGATATTTATTAAAAGTCGATTTTTTTTTCTTGATAGTATTTTTATGTACTAAATATTTACGCTCATATCAATGACATATTTTGGTAAGCTAGAGAGATGTAATTAGAGATGCACATTTTGTGCATATCAAAGAGCTAATATGAAACAAAATTTGACGTCCCGCAAACTTTTAGCATTTTTAAAGTAGCTGATACAAAGTTAATGACTTCTTCCCTTTTGATGGAACCTTAAATAGTGTAGATCCAGATAGCCGTTTTATGAGATAGGGAATTAGGAACATTTCTTGAAGCATACGAAAGAGGTAAATACTTAAAAAAAGAAGCAGTGTTGTGAGCACAATGTTCCTGAGGTCGGTTCCCGAACTGTCTGAGCCTGTATTATGCAAAGGAATTCTAGAGATGTCAACCTCTCCCAGCACAGTCTGTGCAAGGACGTTTGCCGTTTAACCACAGTAAACTCAGCTTCACCTACTGACTCTCTACCGCTAAAGAATCTGCTACTTCGCGCAAGGCTTTTAAAGCCTAAAGGAATAAGCTGAATTCCAGACAGAAAAACAATCTCTGAGCCTCAAGTAGAAGTCATTTTTTCCCCCCCTGAAAGCTTCCCCAGAATGAAATTCTCTCTAGTTTGCTTGCATAGGTTCGCATCTGGTCCACAGGAGAATGCAGAGAAAGAGCATCGCACACATACACCTCCCGTGAAGATGTACATATTTCTTCTACTTCTCATCTTCGAGCTTCCTTTTCTGCAAAGCTAAAAACTCCTTTTCATCCGAGTGTACACTACTGATGCTGTCTGTTGTATCGGGAGCACGTAGCAATAAAATGGTAACAAAACACAGCCTTGGCTCTCTCTAGATTCCATCATTAGGTTCATCACTGAGTAATGGAAACTTTTCTTTCCTCCTACCAAAGTTGAAATAGTGTCAAATTCATTGGCTCCTTGGACTTTCTCTGAAGACGCTCAAATAAAGTGACAGTGTTTCCTAGCCTCACGCCAAGGTGTATCATAACGTTTTTTTCAATCATAAAAGAGAGAGACTAGGAGCGGTGGCTTTGTGCTTAAATCCATCCCGCAGAGCTCTGAAGATGCGGAGAGCAAAGGGCAATAGTGCTGGGGATGTACAAGGAGGAAAAGGGGGACTTCTGCCTTCTGAATGTGCAACCCCAGAGTGGTTTTTAAAGAGAAGCTGTCCAACAGCTTTAGAATGCTCACTACCCGAGGACTGCTGGGAATACGGGACGTCTGACTCGGGAGCGGGGCCTGAGGCAGGGCATCAAGGCAGGGGGGCGGCGCGGGGGGGCTTTGCTTATGTCACGGGGAGGCACCAGGTTGCCGTGGTCAGTTTAAAGGGCAAAGGCAGGTTTGAACTGCACCCGTACCTCTATACCTGAATGACCCCGGGTGACCAGACTTAATGTCCGTTTCCTCATCTTTTCGAATAGGAGGCAGAACTGTCAAACACCAGTGCATGATTGCTGTGAGAAACGAGGGGGTAAAGTTGTTAGCCTGGGGCTGACACCTAGTAGCTCTCAATAAATATTAAGTATCATCCTCGCCCTTCTATTGTCCCCATCCTCCTCCTCATCTTCATCGTGTGACCAAACCATAGCTGTCCTGTAGGGTCCACAGCTGGTTTGAGTCACGGTCCCTGAGTCCCGTTAACGGCGGTAAAGAACATAGTTTCAGGAATCTAATTGCAAGCACTTTAGCTTCTAAAATTAACAGGAGGGACAAACTCATTAAAAATGATCTCCAGTCAACGGTTTTGAACATTTCAGCTATGTCCACTCTCCCTTCACAAACAATAAGTAGTCAAACTAAAGAATGACTACTAATTCTCTATTTCCGTGAAAATGGCCAGTAGTGAAATAATGCTCCAGATTATTAGCAAATAAAATGTTTACCATAAATTTGCAATATACATTGCAAAAATATCAAGTCATTCCTTTAAACATAGCTTATCATGAATAAGCTGCTTAAATATACGATATTAAAAAATCCCTTGAAGAATGATGAAGCGTGGACAACCAAAAAGTATTTGTTACAATTGTTACAAAAGTACTGAAGATTATGGTAGTAAAAGTAAAAGGTTAAAGCTACTTTAAAATGCAATAAAATATAAAAATCACCCAAGGGTGGGTAGGCTTTGTCAACACATCAATTAGTATTAGAAAACATTCGTTTGGGGCCCCGATATGTGAGAAACTTAATTTGAGCTAGAGACATTATTCAAAACTTAATTGAAATACTGCCTACCAAGCAAAGGCATAATTTAAAATGAATTTGCCATCAAAAACACAAATTCTAAAACAAACCAAAGTGCTATCAGTTTCTGCAAAAATCATCAGAAAGTTCACCTAGATATTTGAGTTGCTTCCTAAATTCCCCCATCCTGGTAAGTGGCAAGAGCTTAAGAAGTTGCCCATCTACTTCCCAGAGGCACTAAGCTTCCTTGTAGGAGGGCTGATGACACCGACCCCGCCTTTGGTCCTCCGTCTTGGTCTCCTGGTGCGCGCAGATGGCGCCACTCTAGATAACTACCCTGTGACCTCACCTCCGTGCGCCTGGCTCCATAAAAGCTGGAGGCTAAGTTCCGGATAGGGGCGGAGAATAGGAGTGCTTTCTGATTGTCCCCTGGTCTGACCGCTGCCAGACTGTCCCTGTAAGTTACCCTGGATAAGACTCTGAATGGCATGGGGTGGCTTCCTTCTTTTTCTGGTATTGTAGTGCCTTCTCAGTCTGGAGGATTCACTACTGACCCTTCTCCACCTTCTAACAGTTGGTTACTCTGCCGGGTACCGAGAAAGAAACAAGCATGAGAGACAGGGATGAGCAGCGGAAAGCCCTTTGCTTCTGGGGGAGCTCCCAAGCTGGCCAGCCACTGCCATATGGGGACACTCGGCCAGGTCTTTTGAGCAGTTTAGACAATTGCGTGTACATGGGGATGCCCTAAAAACACCTGTGGGATTGCTAGCTACCCCCATCGGAAACTGGTAGGGAAGAAGAGGGGTCGGGAAGGGGCGGCAGCTAAGGTGTCCCGACTGTGGGGTCCTGGGAAGACAATATCAAAGACCGTATCTTACTGTCAATGGGGGCACAGTATGGGACCTGGAGTGTCTGTTCTTGCCCTGTGCTCTGGTAGCCCATCACTACTGTAGTCTCTTGGTCGCTGGCTTCAGGAAAGCCAAAGAATCCGTCGAAAGGGAAATAAACAGGTGGAAAAACAGGAAAAAACAAAGGATATTGTTCATAGTTAAATGGTGGAAAAGGGGCCCATCTCGTAAACAGTTGTGGCAAGAGCTAGCATTACCTGGAGCCCTGCGAGAGAATCTAGACAAACAACCTGATCTGGTCTTGCTAAACCTAAGGAAGGCGTTGCCTAAGGGAAAGCAGTTTATGCCCTTGAAGGAAGTCTCCAAAAGCCAGGGGTGTTTCAGAGTGCCCCTCCAACAAGGTGGAATTTCAGGGGTGGATACGCCCTACCCCTAGAGACTGGGGGTTAGGCCAATGTCGCCCTTCAGTGCATGCAAAGGGGAGGCATCCAGAGGCCCCATGGTGACTTAACCATTTATTGGTCTAGCCCTAAATAACAGAGCATATAGCTCTAATAAACAGTGGAGCTGAATGCACACTTCTCTTTGGGAGCTCCTGCAAAGTTTCGGGGAAACATAAAGGCTATTTATGGTCATGGGGACAGATTAGCAAGGCCAAACTAATCCCTACCTACAGATCAGCAGGCTTCCTCCCTGCTGTTCTGTTGTGAATACTTCCCCCATTTCTTTTTTTTTTTTTCAGTTAAAATTTATTTTTATGTTTTATTTTTATTTTAATTTCAGTTAGTTAACATACAGTGTTGTATTAGTTTTAGTGTATAATTTCCCCCATTTCTTTTTTCTTTTTTTTTTTTTTATTTATTAGAGAGAGAGAGAGCGAGCACAGGCAGACAGAGAGGCAGGCAGAGGCAGAGGGAGAAGCAGGCTCCCCGCCGAGCAAGGAGCCCGATGTGGGACTCGATCCCAGGACGCTGGGATCATGACCTGAGCCGAAGGCAGCCGCTTAACCAACTGAGCCACCCAGGCGTCCCAATTTCCCCCATTTCTGAGTATAATTTGGGCACCGATGTTTTACAGGATCTGGCTCTAACTGCAGTGACCGGCCAGTTCAGCTTGGGTATCTGAGTTGTGAAACCCATCCTCGTGGGTCATGCAAAAATGGGAACCCAGGCTGCTGCTGATTCCCCGGAGAATAACACAAGTACAGGGCCCGGGGGTATGAATGCCAGATGGGGGCTGTGAATTAGATGTAAGTTCATATCCACAAAGGCTTGGATGGGGCTTACGGCGATGACAAAATGGGAAATCAATTATTATTTCTTTTTTAACATCTTTACTTCAATTCCAGTTAGTTATCCTACAGTGCTATATTAGTTTCAGTTCCATACATCAGCTGGTGCTCATACAAGTGCCCTCGTTAATCCCCATCACCTATCTCCCCCATCACCCGCCCCCCTCACCTCGAGGTTCCATAAGACTCTGTTCTCCTTATAACACGACACCACTGGAAACCCTGGTTACATTACCAAGGCTTTGAGTGGAATGTTGCATTTGAGAAAGACCTGTGTAGGCTCAGATAGGACCAAACAGCTTTAAGGTACTAAGGTTGACTTTATGGAGCCAACGAAGACCCTGGGGAAAAATTGGCCTGATTTCTTGCTTCTAGGATTCCCAGGAACCTTACTAGGTGAATAAGGGAGGTCACTTTCTGGCAGGTTTGGGAATCTCAGGTTATTTTGGGGGAACTCAAGAAGAGAGGGAGTAACCCATATCTAGAAGTATTGCAGGTGAGTCTGATTTGCCTTTGCTCTTAACCTTGACAGATAATTAAAAGCTCAGTGTGAAGTTCCTATGAGAAGTTCCAGTGTCCTGAGCATGTTATGAAGGCGGCACACACGTGAGTTATATCTTTCCACACGACCAGCTGTATTCGACCGTAAGGCAAGGTTAGCATAATTGTAAAGCCGGTTCAGGATTCCAAACTCAATGGCCTTTCACCACAAGCTTAATTTGGCTTCTTACACATCACACAAAGCAAAGCGTTAGCCTCACAACAAACTAGAACAAGGGGTAGGAAGTCAACGAGCCAAATGTGAAGTCAGTCTGGGAGCGTGCAGCTGGGATGAGGACCTGGTCTGCTCGAAGCCCGCTATTGGCATTTGATGCTTATTACCTGCAAGGGGTGAAGGGTCTGTGTTCCACGCGGAGATCAGTGGGCAGAGCCTCAGGCAGCTGTTGGTGGGGCTTGTGTTGCTTTCGGCCATACCTGGTCTTACCTCAACACCCCTGGCTGCTTGGGTCCCTGCCTGACATGCATGACTCCATCTTGTGGTCTCTCCATTCCACCCTGGGATTCCTCATGACTAACCTGCAAGGGTCATGCAGGAATCAAATAGCTCTTAAACCAGGTCAACAGAGCTATTCTGCTAATGTGGATAAAGGCAAAGATAAGACATTTAATCATGTTTTCAATAAAAAAAAAAATCAAATCTCAAATCCTATGAAATGTCAACTGACCCCATAAGATGAAAATCTACACCAAATCAAAACTAGTTAAAAGAAACTGAATCAAATAAAGCTTAGTCAGTGTAGAGAAAAGCAAAATTAAGGACTAAAGTTTAAAATTCCAACTTGTTACATCTAATAAGAATTATGTCAAAAAGAGAGGAGAAAAAATAAATCTAAATTTAAGGTAAGTTAATAGATCAGCAAAGCAATCAAATAAATGAAATGAAAATTATGTTACCTAATATGGGTAGATCAAGGTCCAAAAATACACATGGATTCTTCAACATGGGCGGCAATGCATCCAGAAAGGAATGGCAAAGGTATGGTTAATTATAGTCTTTGTGAGTGTTTCCTTTTCAAGCCTGAAAATGCCTAGCATCCTAATACTGCGTTTAATAAGGTATTAACAAAAATAATAGCTAAAAGCAATAGAAGGATTTCCTTAATGAATTTCCAAACAGGAATGGAGGTAACTCTTGTAACAAAGTGTTACAATCAGATCATGAGCCTATCACCAATTTGAAAGGTTTTGTCAACCATTCTAGAAAGGAACATTTATTGTGTGAGTTTTGTATATTTGTGTTCAGTGCCACTAAGGTGGGGTTGTTGAGTGTCGAGGCCACACGAGTGACCTGTGTGCGTGCTCAGAATGGATTGGCTTGTGGGTCAAGGTCTTATGGGCTGGTTTGAGCCCTTCTGAGTTTTCACATGAAACTTTATCAATTCTGTCAGTTTACCCAGGGTGTTTCTGTTACTTCAGTGTGAAAGGATTCTGGAAAACTCTGTAGGGATATTCTGAGATAAAGGTACCCATTTGGGTAATGTTATTAAATCTCCTATTAATAGCATGCGCTGTTTTAATACACTCAGTGTCTAGAGTGATGAAAGTATCATTCATCCTAGTATGACTAAAGAATGTTAACTCTAAGGAGTTACTAGCACAAATTATCCGGTTAAAGTATCTCATGTCTGAGAACAAATTTTCAGTAGACATTTTTGTGAGTGGATGAAGATTAGTATGTATTTTTAATCCATGGCAGGTATAACACATGCGATTAGACCATTGAAATTGTATCCCTTTGAGTAGTAAATGTCCATCAATCCACAGGAGTGTATGTGTTAGAAATGCTGTTACTCCTGTTTGTGGTAAAACATGTGTGTCATCTGCTGATAAGTTTCAAATCCCCCGAATAGTCTTGAGAGTGAATGTTCACGTTGTCCTGTGGTCACAACCTCATGGTCTGGAGGTGTCTCACTGTGAGAGACCCTGTCTAGTCGGAATACATTTTTCCTATTACAGTAATGTTTCTGATATCATCCCATGCTCTCTCCAGTAGGCTATTGATTCTGTAGCAATGATTTTTCAATTATTCTCTCCTATAGAAACTTCTAAGATTAAGTAACTTGTTGGAGGGCTTGGACCCTATGCTCCATGTTACTGTTAAATTCCAGTTGGTGGGCATGGTAATCGCACACAGTTGAGACAATGGAATGTAGTTCTCTGAATGCTGAGGAAATTTGGGAACATAAATTTCCTGCTGTATTAAGTAGAGGGTTAATGTTTTTTAAATGCAAATAGCTCCTGCTTAATAGTCTGGATTCCTGAATTCCAGAGATAACTAAGTTAGAGGGGATGCCTGGTCCTACCAGAATTGTAGAGGCTTTCCAAGTCTAATTCTTTTGATGGGTGGTAGTTTGGGCGGTTCATGGTGGATCATTCCTGGCTCTGTTGCATAAATCTTACATTCAGGTTGTATATAGAACAAGTTGAATATTTCATTTGTGGCTTAGGTTTGTGTACAGTTCTCACAGGGTTAAATAATATAGGCTTAAACATATCTGGCTTGAGGAATTTTGGTGTTGGGCTGGGAATGCCATATGTCCACCATGGCTTCCAATGGAACATTCTCATACGGTGTGCAGTATTTCAACATCCCCTCTCAATAATACACGGGTCTGGACTTTAGGCAATATGCCATTTGTCAAAGGTGACTCCTTTAGCTGTGTAAACTGGTACAGAAGAACTAGTTCTGGCTCTAGAGAACATGCTGTGCCAACCATGTATATTCTACCCATTAAACATCAGATAGTTGGATCAATGAAAAAAAAATATTGTTGCATACTGAATCAATCCATTTTCCTAAGCCTACATTAAAATCCATTTTCAACATTTCCCACCATGCTGGTGATCTTCTTTGTATAACTGAGGTTTTATTAATCAAAAGTTAGTAAAAATGTATTGAATCTAATTGGTCATATTGATATGATCACTTCCTTTGTTGTTCTGTAGGTTGACTTCAAATCTGGATACTAAGGTACCATTATACTGCCAATCATATTAGGTAATATACAAAAAGATGTGTCGCAGGTAGGAATAGTATTGGAGCATTTGAGTTGTGTCTTATGACCTGTAGGTACGAAAGAATCTACAGTGACTGGACTCCTATTGGCAAGGCTATTAAAACTATCTAGAGTACAATCACAGGTAAAGATCCCATTTCCTTATTTACCTCTCATGTGCCAGACAGAACTCATGTGCCAGGACTCATCCCAAATCCAAAACATTTAGGATTGAATGGGTGTCATAGGCTTTTCTGGGAGTCATTTTAACTTTGGAATGCTCATATTTCTAACAATTAGTTATATTAACTGGTAGTTTAAAAGTCGTGATGTTAGCCTGCAGTAGAAGACTCCATAACAGGTAGTCCTTAAAGCCACGAACGTGATCTCTAGAAATATTCCACCGGGTAATATTGCGTCCAGTTTTTGATAGGCCTGATCATGTCCAAATGTTCTCATTAGAAGCGACCTCCATTCCATGAGGGCATGGTACAATAATGATCCATTGCTGTGGGGAGATCTCCAATGTTGTATGGGCATCCACTTGGAAACTTTGAGTCCCCATTCTGTTGTATCCTAAATCCTGTTATTGAAGTGTAAATCTTCAATCCCATTAGGTGGGAGTTACCTACTTTGTTCAAGAGCTTTGATTCCCTCTTTTTAGGCTTTGGCGCACAGAAGGTGTCAGTGCTGACTTTGAGCTTATCTGTGCTGCCCTAGAGCAATTTACCAGTCCATCAGGGTAATGCCCCCCTCCCCCCCAGCACCATTGTTCTAACATCTCAGTTGGTCCACATGGATAGTTTTGGTGCTGGTTCCCTGAATATTCAGTGTAAAAATATCCCTTTGTACTGCAAGTTTCAGTTGAAAGCATGCGAGAATTGTTTTAAAAGCATTGTCTCTGTGTAGGTGTGTGGTAAAATGACCCTTAAGGCTTCTCAGGCATTAAATATCCAATGATGGCATAGTTGTTCCATACAACGCTTGTATGGGTTTCATGTCAATCAGGTCTAGCTTGATGTGTGAAGTGGTGATCTGGCTGCAAGAGCAAGGCTGCTCCGCTTTTTAACTTCCAACCCAATTTGCAGGTACAAATGTTCTATTTCCTCTTTTATAAAATTCTTCAAGTCTTAAATAGGTTGGTGAAGCCTTAGCATACCAAGTGCCAGGTATATTATCCCACTGTATATCTTTGTCTCCTATAAAGATTGCCAGAAAATGGAAAGCTTGGAAAATCTGTTCAATAACCATCACAGTATGTAAATTTTCATTTCTGGATATGTTATACTCCCTTGGGTATCCTGTTGGCACTGGAACCTTGTCTAGGGGTGTATTAAAGTATGGAAAGTGATATGATGAAGGTATTAGTAATAGTAATTTCAAGATATGTGCATTTGTCATATTCATCAGTATTTATGTTCCTATTTCTCCTATGTATCCTTTTCTTCCATGTCCAATTGGTACCAAAATTCATAGCATGTGTTGAAAAAAGATGTGTATGAGTGTATGATAAGGTCCATGCATGTGATTTCTGGATACTCTGCAGTGTATGGCTCTATGCTCAGTACATATGTGTGTGGTGAGATGAGGCAGGGTGGTGGTAATGTTTTTAAATTTAATGGATGTGGGGGCGCCTGGGTGGCTCAGTGGGTTAAGCCTCTGCCTTTGGCTCAGGTCAGGATGTCAGGGTCCTAGGATCAAGCCCTGCATCCCTGCATGGGGTCTCTGCTCAGCAGGGAGCCTGCTTCCCTTCCTCTCTCTCTGCCTGCCTCTCTGCCTACTTGTGATCTCTCTGCCTGCTTATGATCTCTGTCTGTCAAATAAACAAATAAAATTTAAAAAAAGTTATTACATTTAAAAAAATTAATGGATGTGGTGGATTCTATGTTTTCACTTAGTTTTCTTATTTATAATGTGAGTGACCTGTTGGTTTGAGACCTTATTAAAGTCTTCATTGAATGAACATAATTCTGGTCTTTCACACTCTATCATTTTGTCTGCAGTCCTGTAGTGTGTGTGTGTGTGTGTGTGTGTGTGTGTATGTGTTTCATGCGTGGCTTCGTAAAGGTGTGCAGTGATTAGTTCCTGGGCAAAATGATGTATGTGCAAAAGCCTCTTAAAGCTGCTTTTTAAAAAGTACCATTATGTGCATATGTAATTAGCCTTGAGAAGAGAGAGAGGTAATTGTACAGGCAGTGCTGGTAAGGTTGGGCATGATTTGAAAAATGGGGTTTCGGTGTAGGCTGGTTTTGTGGTCTAGGGAAGTTTACATTGTATTTAGGACTAAAGTTTTACTGCTGTCTCCTGAGTTTATCAGGATATCGGCCATATTTATGGCTGTAATACGTAAGACTAGACACCAAATCTTGGCTCTCATGTGGTACAGGTGGGTATAATTTGTAGCCTAAAATTATATCCTCCGTTATCTTTCTGATCCATCATCCCTTGTAGACATTGACAATAGTATATTAAAAGCCAGTTAATATAAATTGAGTCCTTTGTGTTTGTGACCTCCACTAGTCCCTATAAAGTTCCTAGTGCCGCTGCTAGTTCAGTTAAGAAGCAATCATTAAAATAGAGATGCTTCCTGGGAGTCAGCCCATGTTGGCACTTGAACCGGTCAGCAGGTACCTGTTGTGACCAGGGGTCATCATCTACCGTATCTTCTGAGAGCTTGTCCCAGGCTCCTTCAACCAAGAGGCTAATTTCTAGTTCTTCCTCCCACATTATTCATGCCAAGTCTAGAGTGTTGTCAGGAGATTCTGGGTCATCTAGTACAGTGGAGGGTCCAGTATTTGGTGCATCTTTCGCTCTTCCCTGATGGGAATAATCTGACTCTTTCAATGCCGTGTGCATTAAGCAGATAATGTAGTTAATTAAGTTTCTGGAGGATGCTGGCGTCCTGTTATCACTGTGGCAATTCCTCTGGTGGCAAGGGGTGAAATACTTGGGTGACTTGGCAAGACACAGACTTAGGAGAATACTGGTAATTATAAGGAATATCTTTCCCAGCAGCAGCATCGGCAGGAAGCAGGATCGACACTGCACATTTGTATCCTGATTGGACTGATGTGCAATTGAGTGTCGGCATCTGACTCAGCCACCTTTGCCCTTGTCATTGTAAGACGTCATACAAGCGAACAGGGGCACGAGAACTGGATAGAGTCTATAGCGGTGTTCTAATCCGCAATATGAAAACTAGCGGGAATGTCCCTTTCCTCCACTTATCCTTCCAGGGTGGCCTGGGGAGAGAGGGCCTGCATTTTCTTCAGCTCTAGCTGTCCTCGGTGCCTGTGGGCCCCTCCCTAAGTGTTTCCGTGTCTGTGAGCATCAATGTCCTGTAAAGAGACAGCATTGTCTCAGTTTTGTTGCTCCTTATATGGACGGTGGGCTGTGACCAGCTTCCTCCCTTTTTCCTTTATCTGGGGCAGAAGTGTTTAGCATCATACGAGGACCGATTTTTTGCGATCCGTCTCTTGATCTAGCATAAAGCGAGCCACATGCATGGCCTCTTGAAAACTGGCGTGTCTTTCTGTCTGTTGCAATTCTCTTCTTAATCCTCCATTAAATCTATGTATCCAGTGGCTGTAGGTTTGCAGGCCAGATGGTAATGCTATAGTAAGTCCCATCAATCACAGAGCTTCTTACCTGGGGTAGCTGGTAGAAGGAGTTCGCTGATCATTTTCCGCTCTCATCGGTGCTCCAAAGTGAGCAGCCCCTGATTTTAGAGTTCTGGTTGCACGGGCCAGAGGGCCGGAGGGTTGGGCTGCACATTTTGGTGCAGTGGACCTGTGTTTGTCTGTCCTCTGTTCCTCTATGATGTATCCTTGCCATGGATTTTTTATGTCCTGCCAGATAAACTCAAGATTTCTTTCTATAAACCACATGTGTGCCTCTGTCCTTTGTGTCCATGTTTCCATAATTGTATGTGGGGTTAGTAGTACTTCTGTTGTTAACTTATTTATGTGACACTGGTCTCCTTTCTCTTTTAATTTTAGTGGTGGGACTTTCCCCCCTCCCCCAAGAGGATTTTTAATTTAAGAACATTCCAGGAGGAATAAATGACCGGTGCAAAGGCCCTCAGGTAGAATAATGTCTGGCATGTTCACGGAACAATGAGGAGGACAGTGAGCTGGGTGGGAAAGATTGAGGGGTCAGTAGTAGGGGAGAACATCAGAGAGGGAAGGGCTGGTTGAAAATCACCAAGACCTAATGGGTCATTATAAGGACTTTTGCTTTTCCCAGATTCCCCATTGCCTTTCATGGTCTAGTGAAAAGAATCCAGGATTTGATCCCAGACAACTGTCCTTTCATGAACTGTGGGACTTTTAACGTCTCTTCGTTCCCTCATCTACAAAATAGAATTAAGACCCTAAGAGACTGAGACTGCTAGTATAAATCAAATGAGTTGGTGTGTCTAAAAGCTTTTTTTTTAATGCTATCACAAATGTTTATTACAAGTAAACCTTAATTTTCATGTAATCAGCTTTGCAGGTTCTCTTTTATGTGACCTTATACAGTCAGAGTCAGAGGGATTTTGTAGGATCTCCATGGAACTGCTCTCTGACTCTTCCCCCTTAGCCCCTTGGCTAGCTCCTCTAGCTCCTCTTGACCCCCCAGTCTGTGTATAAATCTTCTGTTCCAAACCGCAGATGGATGTCTCAATGTCTGTTGGGCAGCTTACCTCTGCTACCCCCGCAGCACTGTAGCACGTTAAGACCAAGTGATTACCTGCTTACACGGGTGTTCTGTGTGTCTCCCTAAACTGAGCCTCTGTACTTTCTACTCCTATTCTTTTGCTCTGCGGATTTCACCAGCCTCCTTGTCCGGTTGGTTCCACTTGCGAAATGTCTCCTGCAACTGCTCCCTCTCTTTTGTCCCCATAGTCTCTGCCTAATTCAAATCATTCCCGATCTCAATTGCCTTGTGATTGTCTCCCTCCCTGTTTCTCCAACCTCATTGGCCCACTATCCTTGTGGTTTTGATTTTCGTGAAAGAAGGCAAGGGCCATGTCGCAATCTTTATTTACCCAAAGTCTTGCAGACCCTGGTACTCAGCAGACGTTTACAAAGTGAATA
The DNA here is from genome assembly GCA_003697995.1 of Taxidea taxus jeffersonii. Taxonomy (NCBI): domain Eukaryota; kingdom Metazoa; phylum Chordata; class Mammalia; order Carnivora; family Mustelidae; genus Taxidea; species Taxidea taxus. Next base: position 36,650 of record RCUC01163663.1, on the reverse strand, counting down.
AATAATGGGGTGTAACAATTCCTTATAAGAGGCACACCTCTCTCACCTGTCTGCATTCCCCCTCCCTTCTCCCTGCCTGTGCCTTGCCCTGTCTAAGGGCTTAGCAAATCCATAGACTTACTTGGCCAGGGATAACCAATTCACTGCTTCCAGTTGAGAATATGATTTCCATGGGATAAACTAAAGTAAGAAAGCCCAGTGATCTGAAATTCACAGCCCTTATTCTGATCACATTATTAGAATATATTTAAAGTACTAGGTGAAAAGAGTTGTATCTATAGTGTTGAATTCACTTCTGAGGGGTGAGTGGAGTCTGGGTAACTGGACTAAAGCAACCTAGGCAGGGACTTCTAACTGCAGTAAGATAGTCTGGTGATACTGCTTGGTCTTCTGTCTTTAAAAGGCATCTCATAGCTGGTATTTCAAATTTCCAAATTTATCTCTCTAGCCCTAGGGTCTCCTGAACTCTAGCCTTCTTATTATAGCTACTTATTTGACATTTCCATTTGAACAGCTCATCAAAATTTCTAACCTGAGGAGTGCCTGGGTGGCTCAGTGGGTTAAGCCTCTGCCTTCAGCTCAGGTCGTGATCTCAGGGTCCTGGAATCGAGCCCCGAGTCAGGCTCTCTGCTCAGCAGGGAGCCTGATTCCTCCCCTCTCTCTTTGCCTGCCTCTCTGCCTACTCGTGATCTGTCAGGTAAATAAATAAAATCTTAAAAAAAAAATCCTAACCTGAAAAGCCCAAATTTAAATTCTTCCCACCTTACTGTCCCCCAGCCTCTTCCATCCAGAATTTTCATTCCTCCCAGTTGTCCCATGCCCAAATCAGGGTCACCCGTGCCTCCCTGTGTTCATTTTCTATTGCTGCTCTAGCAAATTACCAGAAACCTACTGGCTTAAACAATACAAATTATGGTGTTTACTTAATTATTATCTTCCAGATCTGCAGGTCAGAAGTCCAACAACAGACTGGAGCCAATAGCAAGGTGTCAAAGGCCTGCACTCCCTTCTGGAGGCTCAAGGACTACAGGCAGTTCCTTGCCTTTTCCAGCTTCTGACTGCAGCCCGAGATTACTCTGCTTGTGATCCCTTCCTCAGTCTTCAAACCAGCAAGAGCAACTCCTTTTCTGTCTACGTGATCACTTCCTAGCTGTTCTTCTTATGACCCTTGCCCTAAGAGGCTCTTCATTTTACTCAGAATATTTATGATGACAAATGATGGTCTACGTGAATCTGACACTGTACCTCCCACCCCACCTCCAAACTCTTCACTCTTCTTTCCTGTTAGTCTCTCTGTACTTTTCTGCAGTCTTTCCAGGTGTATGTTTGTATTAGGACATGTGCATCAGTTGTACTCTCTGCCAGGAACTTTCTGAAGATACCCGTTGGCTGAATTTCTCCCCTCTTTGTAGTGCTTGTTCAAAACTCACCTACTCAATGGGGACTCTTGGCCATTCTCTCTAGCCCTGCAACCCATCTCCCTCCGCACAGGACCCCCAGTCTTACTACTCTGTTCTACCTTTCCTTTTTCTGTAGCACATACTGCCGTCTAATTTATCACATTAATGATTTTCCTTTATTACAATGGAAGTTCTAACAAAGGCAGGGTCATCTGTTTTGTATTCAAACACTTATAGTAACTGGCAGGCACTCAAGTCCCAGTTGAATATCCAATGAATAAACGAATAAAACAATATTAAGACACGATTCCCCACCCCCATCACCAACTTTTCTTTAATCCTCCAATGCTTCTACTTTTAGAGCCTCTTTTCTCTTTTCCCATGTCTGTTAAGTCCTGGTTGCTGGTTATTGCAGTAGCTTTTGTTTTTCCTCATCACATTTCACGACTATTTCATCCTACTTGATAGGATCACATAGAGGTTTTATTCTTAAGACAGTGGGCCCTGGGGCTGTGTGGTCATCTCTGCTCTGGCCTGCTTAGCAGACTTTTCTTGCAGTGGATTGCTCAACCCTCTGCCTACCTTCATATTATATAAAATAACTAGAACTGGTTAGTTTCTTGTTTTGGCAGAATTCCTACCTTTCCTGGAACCATGTGAATTATTGCCAATTCATTACATCTAACTACATAGGTAGCTAAAGACTTATAGACACATACAGACACATATAACATGTATTACTTAAAGGCAGATATTTAATAGATGAAATGACATGCCAATATTCATCACTGTGTACAGTAAAACAATCTGGGACCAAATTCTGGCATTCACAGGAAAATCAGGGCTGCAAATTGTAGAACTCTGAACTAAAGCTGATATTCCTATTGGAAGCTCTTCTAGAATCTACTAGAAGCAGTGTCCTGATATCCTATTAGAATCTCTGTTAGACTAAAATCGTACTCATTAGATTTTTCCATTTGTATAGCTCTGTGACAGTTGGAGAATGCTTCCTTTCTTAAGTTAGATCTAGAGTATGAATATTCTCACTTGAAAAAAATAAAAACTTTCCAATATACTGTTACAGGTAGTTTTAGTATTTTATCATGTAAAAATGCACTTATTAATTTTAATATAAGCATTCATCAAATTTATTCCTTCTATTTTATGAATGTATTTTGAGGTTTAAGAATTTATTTGATAATGTATAAGCCTCTGATATGCCCTCAAACTTGGTAATAATATTCTAAGTGTGACACATAATTGAAACTAAAGATTGATTAATTTTTAATATGAATATTTAAAAGTACTTTTAAAATTCAAGGTTGACTTACTCGAAATCCATAAACTAAGTAGCTGATCATAGTTATAAAGAGCAATAATCTGAAAAACATCTCAACAGCCTCAGGCTGCCATCTTAGCATGTCTCTAAGCATTTACATTTTTCTTGCTCTACTTTTTACCATGTATTCTTTGTGCTATTCATGTATTTCCTATTATACTCCTTAAAATTTAAAATGCTATTTTCTAAAGTGGCACTTGAGGTCTTCCATGGTTCAGACAATGGGAAAGGTGCGTTATGATTGTAGGAAGTCTGTAATTTCCAAAGTGAGCCCTGCTCCTTTTCCACACACCTCTAAGCTAACTATCTATGACCTATTACACCAAGTTTAAAGAGCTAGGATTTTCCCCCAGGAATATGTGCTGGATATTCATCAAGATCACCGTTGTCCGAAGTGTATGGCATGGAAGAGCTTTGTGATGGTTAATTTTATGTGCCAATTTGACTGAGTAAAAAAAAAAAAAAAAATTAACCCAGATAACTGGTAAAACATTATTTCTAAGTATATCTGGAGGGTCTCTAGAGGAGATTGGCATTTGATTCAGTAGACTAAAGATCACTTCCTCGGGACACCTGAGTGGCTCAGTCCATTAAGTGTCTGCCTTTGGCTCAGGTCGTGATCCTGGAGTCCTGGGATTGAGTAGGGAATCTATTTCTCTCTCTTCCTCTGCTCCCCACTCCTGCTCTCTCTCCCACAATCTCCTGCATGCTCTCGTGCACTCTCTCTCTGTCTCTCTCTCAAATAAATAAATAAAATCCTTAAAAAAAAATCACCTTCATCAGTGTGGGTTGGGCATTGTTCAATCTATGCAGGCCCTGAACAGAACAAAACTGCAGAAGGGTGAATTAACTCTTTGCTTGAGTTGAAAATTCATCTTCTCCTACCTTTCAGCATTGGCAATGACTTCAGATGAAGTCTGAAGGCGGTCTGTGGATAAATCTCTCTCTGCTCAGAGAGGCAGATCTTTTAAATCCATTCAGACCTTCAACTGATTGGGTAAGGCCCACCCACATCACAGAGGCAATCTGCTTTATGCAAAGTATATCAATTGAAATGTTAATCTCCTCCAAAAATACCCTTTTGGAAGCACTCAGGATAGTGTTTGATCAGATATTTGGGCACCCTGGAGCCCACCCTAGTTGAAAAATAAAAATAACCATCACCTGTCAGTACTGCCAAATCTAGTATGGATGCTTAGCTATCCTCATATCCTGGATCTACACAGCAGCATTTCAATATAGTTCATTACTCTCTGAATTATTCCTAACTGATGCTTCTACTGTATTGATTGCCTTCAGTCAACTGCAGCCTTCCTTTTGTTCGTAATTCATATTCAGTTGGTACAGCTCAGAAACTCAGAAGAAAAATTGATTGCGGGATGCCTGGGTGGCTCAGTTGGTTGAGTGTCTACCTTCAGCTCAGGTCATGATCTGTGGGTCCTCGGATCGACCCGCATCAGGCTCCTTGCTCAGTGGGGAGCCTGCTTCTCCCTCTGCTTGTGTTTGCTTGTATGCACATGCAAACACTCTCTCTATCTCCGACAAGTGAATAAAGACCTTTTAAAAAATTAAAACAAAAATTGATAGCTATGCAAAACAAGAACTCTAACCTGTGGCTTGTGGCAGGATTCACTTAAAAGCTTTCTGAAGTCAGACAAATTGTAGAAGTTAGTATTTACCTATGTTGCCATATTTATTTGGCAGAATATTCAGAATTTCCGAATATTAACCCAGCTGGAACTGTTACAAAACAAATGGATCTGTTCTTTTTCTGTTTTTAAATAAACAAGAGAAGAAGCTGCTATTTTCAGCAGTGATTGCACCACGAGGAAGCAAGTATGCATGATCTATGACTGGTACACAGACCATCACAAATGGTTAAGACAAATTTATTTCTTAGAACTTCAAAGCCTTAAAGTTTCCTCATTTCTATCCCAACTTTCCAACTTGAAATCTGAAATTTCATTAAAAAATATCTGATTTCTAGCTTTAGCAAACGTGGTTTTCTTCATGAATCTGACAGTCAAACTGCATTTCACATTCTCTCTTGCTGAGCTCTATGAAAATTCCATTTTGCTTTTTGCCCATTTTCTTCAAATATTACTCCCTGTCATTATCAGTCAATCTGAAAAATTGAGTCTCCTATTGTGTATATTAGAAAAGAAAGTGGTGCCAGAATCAAGACCATTTGCTTGTGATTACGCCTACTTACAGAACAAAACTGACTACATTTAATTCAGTTGTTGTAGTACATGAGCCAAGTAAGCAGAGAATGAAAGGAGTTTTGGGATAACAAAATCTTCCTGAATGATACTTATTTGGAGCAGGAGACAAAAGGACCACAGAAAATACAAATCAGAAAGTTGAATACAACTTAAAAAAAAAAAAAAAGCCTCCCACTTCCTTTTAAAACTTCTTTTATTCTTTGAATAGGTTTCATGCATGACAGTTGATTAAAATTTCTATCAAAGTCTTCGATAAAGATAGGGGCACCTGGGTGGCTCAGCTGGTTAAATGTCTGACTCTTGGCTTCAGCTCAGGTCATGATCTGAGCCCTGGGAGATTGAGCCCCATGGCAGGCTCCAGGCTCTGTGCTCAGCGGGGAGTCTGCTAGAGATTCTCTCTCCCTCTCCCTTTGCCCCTGCCCCTGCTGACACTCTCTCAAAATAAATAAAGTCTTCAGAAAATAAAGATGGATTGTTATCAGACTTTCCGATACAGGAGTGGGAGCCTTTGGTTCCACGGATGGGATGTCAGGACCATCCAAGAAAGAACCTGCTGAAATTGTTTATAACGTGTAGTATATTATAGGTACAGATATCTTTAGAGAGCGTTTTCATTGCTCTCATCAGCTTAACAAAGATGCTGAGACCCTCAAAATACTTAATCCACTATTTTAGAAACTAGTATTTTTAGTATTTCAGAAACTAATGTTTTCTTGAGTGAGTCAGACTCCGTATTCATGTCTATATCTTCACAAACAGCAATTAAGACTGGGTAATTCCTTACATATGTACATGGTGGCATGTGTCACTATTTTAGAAGTTTTCCTGGTAATTTGGAGTAGTTTTTATTTTCTTATGGGATATTTAGCCATACTCAAGTCTGCATATGCTTCTGCAAAATCTTAATTTAGATTTCAAAATAAAAATCTAATTATGTAAAGTACCCTACCAAATAATAGGACCCACCAAACTAAGAAAAGGTACAGAAGGTCTCTTACTAGTTAATTAACTTCAGTATGGCTTGCCAGTGTGGATGTGTCTTTTTCCTAATTCCCCCAATAATTAATTTCATGAAGAACTGTGACTCTTGGGAGAAGGTGAGGAGGACAACTACCAACACCCTTGGGAATCTAAGCCAGGACTGCCTGTCGCGCTTCTTGATGGCCCTTCCACCATAAGGATTGTCCAAATCGGAGCTTCATCATGAACACTGAGCGTCACACCAGTAATGCCAGAATTCCTTGTGCTGCCCCATTTAAACCCACAAAACTATTTCCTGGGGTCAGAGTTACCATCTTTTCAGTCGCTATCTTCTGAATCGCGTACTTCAATCAAGCATTTGCTGGTGGTCTCATTTCCTCCTAGATCTCCACTCTGTCATTAGCCCCTTGGATCATATTGCAACCATCACACACATACAAAAATTTCATAGCTTCAAGAAAATAAACGGAAGTAAGTATCCTCTTTCTCAACTGAAGGTCATCACCTTGCTTTTCTTTTCTGCCTTGGTGTGTGTGTGTGTGTGTGTGTGTTTACTTATGGGACAATCTTTAATCAGTAACAGACTTCTTCATCAATGGCAATTATTCCAAATTATTTTATCACTAGTAGGGACATGTCACTTTTAGGACCATAGTTTATATGAATAACTCATATACACATACTACATAAATGTGTATATATATAATTTGTGGATATAATACTGAGTATATCTACAAATATAATTGTCTATATCGTATACAACACACACATATACACACAAATTCCCCTTCCTATTCCTGCCTAGTAGAACATTCAAGACTCCAAAAGTAGTTTTACTAAAGTCTGTGGGAAGTGTCTGTGTGGGTGAAGATGAGAGAAAATAGGCCGCCATACAACAACAAAAACCCTCTCTTTTTAAAAACTCCTTTTCATAAGTGTCCTCCCCAAATATTCTATACAATTCATAAACATTAAAAACACCACCTAGATTGCCTTGACTTCTGACTTAAGCATCTTGCTCTCTGGAACCTCTAACCTTCAGAATACTGGGTGTAAAACTGTCATTATAAGGTCTTTCCAACACAAACAAGTATTTTAGCCTCCTTTCTCAGTCTCCTCTACCTTCCAGTTCTTAAATGCTTATCTGGCTGGTCACCACGAACAGCATATTAGAAACACAAAAGCAGAAGCGCTGAAGAGCAAGCAAGGCCAGTGTGACCTTCTGAAAGCAGAAGTCTGATCACCTCCTCCTTATCCCAGGCTCCTTCTCCTAAGTCTGTGCCTTCCTCCCAAAACCGCTCCCCTCTCAACTCTTTCAGCTCCTGTTAATGATGGAAATTGATCTCAAACCTTTTCTGACTCTTCCCACACTGACTCTTTGGTATTTCCACTATACCATGCACAGATTTTAACTCTCTGAGTAATGACATGACATTTTTATTGCTTGTCTGTGTCCTTTGTTGTGCTGTAAAATTTAGAAAGCTGAAAGCCTTCTTCTAGCTCAGTACTAGATGCTGGTGGTGTCAAATAATGAATGCAAGGGATACATCTGAAAGTTTTCTATGCTGCCCTCAAAAGTCCTGCCGCCTCTTTCCAGGCTTCTGGTCTTTCCTCTGGCAGGAGGCACCACGCGCTTTCCTGCAGAAGCCAGCATCTCCTACCTGGCTGTCTTCAGCTCTATCACCAGGAGGCTCTGGCAGCAAGTCCTGAAAGAGATGAAAGCAATTAGAGTAAGTGATAGATGAAGTGCTTAGAAGATGAACTTTAAGTGTTCAGTGTCAACAGCATATGAAGAAAAAGGGTAGAGATAAAATTGCTCAGCTGATTTCTGGCTTTATACCATATTAAGTACATTAAAATGTATACACCTCCTACATTACATATAATACTTGACACACAAAAATGATATAATATTGTTTTGAAAAATATCTGGCTGTTATGAGCAATTAATTGGCTCTGATTTCTCTCCTCATGATGTTGGTGTGGAAATTCTTGCAAAGTGGGGAAAATTGAATTTATAAATAGTTCCCAAATATAACAGAAATCTTATTAACACTAAATGTGACAGTAGGGTGGCTAGCATAAAGTTATGTTTTGTTGACCACTAAATATTTGTGAATCCTTATTTTGTAATCTTCCTGTTGCTGAGCCAGTGTTTTCTGGTTCCAAAATTATATGGGCCCCTGAAAAGCACATTGTCCCTGGGCACTGTGCTTGTAGTTCCTAAAGAATAAAATGGACCCAGCTTTAGCAAGCATCAAGGACCTGGCATCACCCACAGAGCCTCAAGGAGGATCTTTGGGAAATGTGCATTCAATAGATTGTTCTGTATTTATCTAATAAGCCTAGAAGACTTATTTGAAGCTTCAGTGACTTGATTAGGAGCCATGTTGATGCCCTTGGGGAATGACTTCTATATATAGAAATTTTATAAAGAAAAACATAATCTTGGAAGATACTATTAAATTTGCACTTGTTATTTTAAAATAAGAATTCGTGTAGAGCAAAAGGGATACCTGGTGAGATTAAGTACATATGACTTGTGATCTCTTTCTCCAAAGCCTCAGAAGTCAGGCTTTCATTTAAGTTCAGATATAGTTCATCTTAAACTCCAATTGTTTTCTGGCAAGAATTTGCCCTTTGAAAGGTCACAGATGAGTAATACACAATCCTACAACTCATTTCTGGTCAAATGTTAGATTGCTTTAAATCTAAAGGTGGAACGCAGAGCTGTCAGCAATTTTTTTGAATGTGAGCTATAGATTTACTTACAATTTCTGATGGCTCATTATTTACATGCAAAGGAGAGCAAGTTAAAGGAAGAAAGCCTCTACACACACATTCTCTCTCTTTCTCTCTCTCTTTGCAGCAAGCAGGTGTAACATGATGCCAATAATTATGAAAGCATGGATTTTATTGCCCAGGAGACTTTATAAAATCCTTTCTCAAACATAATCTCCTCCTTTTTCTAACCAGGTGATGAAGGTAACACTTGAGAGACTTGTAATCCTATTTAGTTATTTACTCACATAACATTCAAAATAAGAGTTGATCCAAGTTTTAAGGCATTGTTGATATTATCAAAATAAGACGTGTGATCTGCAAAATGTTACTTCACCAAGAAAGATGAATAAACCATTACAAATACTTTGAGTGGAAGCAAATGCAATGAGTTACTATCACTATCATACAGAAAATTTAGACTTTCTTATTAATAACCTCCTGATTATTACCAGAAGAATGAAAGTTACTTGAAAGTAAGCCAATAAAAACTGATAAGATTTTACCATTGCTTTTCATTATTTTTTTAAATTTCTCTGATTTTGACCTGCATTATGAAAAAGAAGAACACAATATGAATTGTATGGTGGAAGTGGAAGTAGGTGATGTTAAACATAAGTTTCTCAGCCTGGCAGATCAAGTAGGAGTAATAGAATACGGCGGGTTTAAATGATAGGAAAATCTCAATTTATGGAATAAGTGTTTTGAACAAACCTTTCTATTAAATGAATTGCCATTTTTTAGAACCTAAAGAATATTCCTTCATTCAACAATTGTATATTAGTCCACAAAGAACACTTAGTGAATTTCTGTTAAGGAAGGAAGGTGGTATCAGGTGGTGCTTTATTAGCATCTCCTGAAATCCTGAAACTACTGAGTAAAATGTTGACACATGTAACCACATCAAAACTAAAAATTCTTGTACATTGAAAGGCAAATGTCAAATCTAAGAAAATCAATTATGATATATATGACAAAAATGAATGCTAGCCTACATACATAAAGAACATCTACAAACCTATTTATCTTTCTCTTTCATTTATTCATTTCACAAATGGTATGGTAGTTTTCTAGGCCTGCATTTGGTAAGCTTTTTTTCTTTAAAGGATTAGATAGTAAATATTTCTAGCTATGCAGGCCATAAGGTCTCTGTTTTAACTTCTGTGCACTGTAGCAGGAAAGCAGCCACAGCTAGAGCAGGAGAAATGGGCGTGTTGTGCTCTGGGGGAACTGTTGACAGAACCAGCAGAGGGTGTATTTGACCCAGAAGCGGTTGCTTACCACCCCCTGTGCTAGAGCTTAAAAATAAAAGAGAAAAGCAAAGTCCTCACTCTCAGGAACTTTCATTCTAGTGGTGACAAAGATGATCAATAAGTAAGTAAATAGAAACCTGTAAAATGCCAAGTGGAGATGGAGAGATGCCATATCAGGGTAAAGAGAGAGACCAAAGAGAAAAGATAAAAAACAGATTTGAAAAAAATCTGGAAAAATGAGTAAAAGATAAATCTATAAAGAAGCCATATAAGATGCTGTAAAATCTGAAGTCTGTAAATCAAAGAAATTAAAATAACCAGACAGTATAGTCTTTCACCTTTAAGAATGGCAATGACTAAAGTTATAATTCATAATGTTATCAAGAATCGGAGGAAAAAGGCCTGGAATTTCATTGCTAGTTCAAGTGTAAACTGGGACAATTCTGAGAGTGATATGAAAACATCAGCATTGCAAATAGTTACCCTTTTGGGTTTTTAAAATTTTTTTTCATATTGAAGTACAGTTGGCCTACAACATTATGTTAGTTTCAGATGTACAACCCAGTGAGTCAACAATTCTATAACATTGCTCAGTGCTCAGTACTAACTTCACCATACGAAGTTACTTTAGTATTATTGACTATATACCCTGTGTTGTAATTTTTATCTCTGACTTTTTTCAATTTTTTAAACGGAAGTATAGTTGACACACAAGGCTACACTAGTTTCAGGTGATTTGACAACTCTCTACTTTTTGCTATGCTCAAGTATAGATGCTATCTGTCACCATACAATACTACCATAATACCATTAATTCTATTCCTTATGCTCTTTCATCCCATGACCTATTCATACCACAACTGGAAGCCTCCATCTCCCACTCTCCATCCCCCAAATAGGCACCTTTCTTTCCCCTCAACTTAATTTTTTTTATTATGATATGTTAGTCACCATACAGTACATCATTAGTAATAGGCACCTTTTAATCCAATATGTTTACTTTTTAAAATGTCTTCTACAGAAACACAATTAAAAGTTATGAAAATTGATGTGTTAGAATATTTGATATGGCAACATATTATTGGCAAAGAATAGAAACAACTTGGTTATTAACAAAAGGATTGTTGAAATTGTGATTATTTCATTTAAGAAATGCTTATCAACCATTTAAAGTAATGAAGTAGGCATAAGATATTGACAGGGTTGTGAGAGATGGGTTACTATTTAAAAAGGGGTTTGACATTTCCTTACACCACACACAAAAATAGACTCAAAATGGATGAAAGAGCTCAGTGTGAGACAAGAATCCATCAAAATCCTTGAGATCACAGGCAGCAACCTCTTCGACCTCAACCGCAGCAACTTCTTCCTAGAAACATCACCAAAGGCAAAGGAAGCAAGGACAAAAATGAACTATTGGAACTTCATCAGGATCAAAAGGTTTTGCACAGCAAAGGAAACAGACAACAAAACCAAAAGACAACTGGCAGAATAGGAGAAGATATTTGCAAACGACATATCAGATAAAGGGCTAGTATCCAAAATCTATAAAGAACTTATCTAACTCACACCCAAAGAACAAATAATCCAATCAAGAAATTGACAGAGGACATGAACAAACATTTCTGCAAAGAAGACATCCAGATGGCCAATGAAAAAATTGCTCAACATGAAAAAATGCTCAACATCACTCAGTGTCAGGGAAATACAAATCAAAACCACAATGAGATACCACCTTACACTAGTCAGAATGGCTAAAATTAATGTCGAGAAATGAAAGATGTTGACAAGGATGCAGAGAAAGGGGAACCCTCCTACACTGTTGGTGGGAATGCAAGCTGGTGCAGCCACTCTGGAAAACAGCATGGAGGTTCCTCAAAAAGTTGAAAATAGAGCTATCCTATGACCCAGCAATTGCACTACTGGGTATTTACCCTAAAGATACAAATGTAGTGATCCGAAGGGGCACGTGCACCCAAGTGTTTATAGCAGCAATGTCCACAATAGCCAAACTATGGAAAGAACCCAGATGTCCATCAACAGATGAATGGCTAAAGAAGAAGTGGTATATATATACAATGGAATACTATGCAGCCATCAAAAGAAATGAAATCTTCCATTTGCAATGACATGGATGGAACTAGAGGGTATTAGGCTGAGCAAAATAGGTCAAACAGAGAAAGACAATTATCATATGATCTCCCTGATATGAGGAATTTGAGAAGCAGAGTGGGGGGTTTAGGGGATAGGGAAGGAAAAAATGAAACAAGATGCAATCAGGAGGGAGACAAACCATAAGAGACTCTTAATCTCACAAAACAAACTGAGGGTTGGTGGGGGGTTGGGGTGTATGGAGAAGGTGGTTGTGTTATGGACATTGGGGAGGGTATGTGATATGGTGAGTGCTGTGAAGTGTGTAAACCTGGCGATTCACAGACGTTTATCCCTGGGGCAAATAATACATTATATGTTAATAAAATTTTTTTTTAAAAAGGGGTTTGGAAAAAAAAATTGAAAAGGAGTTTGGTAGAAAGTATATATAGAAACATCCTCATCCTACTAAACATAAAACATAAACTGTATGTTTTATAAAACAAAACTATATATGTGGCATTGCAGACTGGTAGGTAAAGAAAATTTTTAATAAATGGTACTGGAACACTTAGGTATCCATATAGGAAAAAATTAAATGTGATTCCTGCATCACCCTATCTATACAGGTAGGTTGAAAACTAAAAGGCAAAAGTAAAATCTTAAAGCTTGAAAAATTAACATAAAAAAGATTATGTCCTCAGAATAGCAAACATTTTTTTTTTTTTAGCTAATACAAGATTGATGACTTAAAAGTTAAGAACCATTATTTTCAATTAAAAGACCTGTGGAGAATAAGGCAGTTAGGTCAAGAGCAGCAGAAAATATTTGAAACACATATAATCAAAAGGTTTTGTGATCTAGAATAAGATATGTTTGTAGTCAATAAAAAGTGGAAAGAGAATTCAACAGAAAAAATCTGGGGAAAAAACAGGAAGCCCTTTCACCGATAAGATAAGAACACAAACACATAAAAATGTTTGATCTGGGCAATCACAAAAATTCAAATTAAAGCCACAATCAAATACTATTTTATACCCATCAGATTGACAAAAATATTAAAGGACAACAGTCCCAATGATGGCAAATAGTAGAGCAACAGCAACTTGTGTACATTGTTTCAGGAAATGTAACTTGGTTATATTTATGAAAGCCACTGGACATTTTAACGGTAACAAAGGTGCATATGCCTTCGGCGATTTTACTCCTGGGTGTGTACTCCAGAGAAATCCTTGTGTATTTACACCAGGAGATGTGTCCCTAGCAACACGGCTTGTAAGTACAAGACGTGGAAAATACAGAATAGAAATAACTTCATTATTAACAGAAGGATTGTTGAAATTGTGACAAATTCATTCAAGAAATGTCTGTCAACCATTTAAAGTAATGAAATAGGCATCAATATATTGACAGGGTTGTGAGAGATAGGTTACTATTTAAAAAGGGGTCTGGTAAAAATTATAGATGGAAACATCCTATTGTCTTAAAAACCAAACTGTGTGTAGCGCTGCGGACTGGTAGGTAAAGAAGGAGAATGAAGAAGTCTATTTTGATACAGTCATACAGTGGACTGTCACATAGCAGAAGGATGAATGACAGTTACATGCATCAAAGCAGTTCTTACAGCAAAATGAGAAAGCTAATACATTCCTTCTTTTCTGTCCATACTAAGGCTATGTTTGAGACGTTGCTTTCTTTAATATCTCACTAATGTAATATAACTATGGATTATCAAAAAACATAAAGAACTAATTGCAAGCTTATCAGGAGTCCTGGAAGAGAAAATGCGTGTTAAAATAATAAGTCACTAGCCAAAAGGTAATGTGTATATACACAAAGTGAATGCATGCCTATTCTTCATATATTAAATATACATGTGCTGGCAGGCTTCTGGGTCTTGAAGATCATCGTGCTTTCTGTCCAACAGAACTCCAGACCTCCAGGAACTTGGTCTTTTCTATTGTAATCTCCAAACTGAGAACACTGCTCCAGATTTGCCGATTGTTTTCCTCAAATATCTGGTCTCCATTATCAGATAGAAAATTCCATGCGACCTGTGATAGCCTCTCTCTCAACTCTTACTGGTCCATCTCACTCATACTATTCAGACATATAAGAAAGAGGCTTAGTGAATACTTGTGCTAACAGGATTATGAAATTTTTACCACCAAATCGCCAAAGATCAAAATGTAATTCTTTTGTCTTTTTGCTATTACCTTTTCCTCTGATGCATTCATTCTAGAGCAGCTATAAAAATGAGTATGGTCACAGGCAAAAATTAGAAATTAAAATAGACTTAAAAGACAATAAACTCTGAGAAACTTATGAGAAAAGAGAGAAACGCAAATGAATGACCCAAAACTAACGTTGCATTTCTCTACGCTACTATATCTCCCTGCCCTCTGCATCTTGATTACAGAGAACACAATTGTTTTGTAGCTTCAATTAATGTTCTTTGAAGTGGCTTAAAAAGAAAAAAAAAAGGAATGCTTGTGCAAAAGAAAAAAGGAGTAAACACCAAACCATTGTTTGAAGTATGGTCTGACTGTTGGAAAAGAAACGTCCAGGTAAAACAATTACACAGATTGACTAGCTGCAGGACTTCACATAGCCGTGAACATGCTTAAGTGATTATAAATCTTGGAAAGTATAACATAAGTTAGAATCAGATTAAGGCATAGCAATATAAATCTTTGCCCTTAAACCCCAGAATTCAGAAATTGCAAAATTTTAAATGCCGGTGATAATTTTAAGAGTTTAGCACCTGTTAGCAAAAATAATTTTTAACATAGGAAATTACTAGATGGTGTATTTTGTTAGTAACCCCACCTGAGCTCTACAGAATGAACCAAAATGTTGATTCAAGAATAGTGTCCCATGGTACTTGTTCTAGGTACTACAAGAGGCTCCAATAATGTCTATTTTTGCCCCAAACTTTTTGACTATAGAATATCTTCCTTCCCCTTTTTTGAAAAATGTCTAATGGGATTACTGCTCCTTAAAATGAACTTTGGGGCATACTTACCATGCTTTGGGTCTATAAGTGTGAATGAAATATTTTAATATAAATACTTATGGTGACTTCTCTGGGTTTCAGTTTTGTTTTGTTTTTGACTCAAATTGTGACCATATTAAACAGAGCAAAGAGCAACTTTATTTAAATAAAAAAAATTTATTTGACAATAGAATAGGAATTGCAATTTGGGAAAAGCAAACTATGGCGAACCATAGGCAAGTCTGAAGGGGCCAATGGAAGGTCAGCTTTAATTAGGTTTTAGGAGGAGATTAGGGAAGGTTGTTTCCAACAAAATTTTTTTGGAGAAGAACAAGTGTTTGAGGTTGCAGTGGTTTCTCATTGGCTGCACGGGGTAGTTTGTATATCGTTGCTGGGTAGGGAGGGATATTTGTTCATTTTCTTGAAGGCAGGAGATAAAATTCCTGTGTGCAGTGTGTCCTTTCTTATCAAAATTAATTGTTTTCTTCCCTCTAACAGCTGGTTATGCTGAGTGGTTCCTGGGTGAGGGCGCCCCCTTCAGGGAGTCTCCATTTTAAATGAGGTTTCCTTGACTTTCACAAGACAAACTTTAAGTTTATAAAGGTAATGGCATTGGTGATTCATCAAATGTATCACAGAACCCTCCCCCCACATACGCTTATTCTGAGTGTTTACTCTGTTTTTCAAAAAAAGAGAGGTGCTTGCCCTTCAGAGGTGGCCCAATGTCAGAAAAACGTTACCGGCATCCACTCCTTTCTTTGGAGCAAAAATAATGCAACTCAATAACAATATCTAGATACCTTTGATAACACGTGGGATATGGTTAATTATCAGATTGAATTCATAATCATAATTTTAAAACCGTGTTTAAACTTCATTTTGAGGGGCACCTGGGTGGCTCAGTGGGTTAAAGCCTCTGCCTTCAGCTCAGGTCATGATCCCAGAGTCCTGGGATAGAGCCCTGCAGAGGGCTCTCTGCTCAGCGGGGAGCCTGCTTCTTTCTCTCTCTCTCTCTCTGCCTGCCTCTCTGCCTACTTGTGATCTCTGTCTGTCAAATAAATAAATAAAAATCTTTTAAAAAAATAAACTTCATTTTGAATTGAAGGTTTACCTTTTCCTTCCCTGTTCCCCTGAGCAATCCCTAGTTACTACACTAACAGATAGCAACTTGACTTTCTTCAAATTTTAACTTTTTAATTAGGTGGTGTTGTTGTTTTTTAAATACCAATGAATATCAAAATGATCAAAACAAAGAAGCTGATGAAAAAGCAAAGTAAAAGTACAGCTCCTCGAAGACTTCCGTTGTCAGATTTAATTAACTGATTGTATATTCTCAGAGTTCATATTCAATTTCATTAAATGCAAAATTTCCTTGTCTAGATTTTCCGAATCACCATCCTCTTCCTGAAATCCCATGATGAAGTCATTCAGGGTAGTCAGGAAAAATAAAAAGCACATGACTCATTCTGGAAGCCTTGCCCCTCATTTGTATCACGCTGGCTGGGGAACACACGATTTGAGTGGCAGGACAAAGTCACCACGAACTCAGGAAACACTCGGTAATGGATTCTTTAGCTCCCTCTTTTGCACATTCCCTTCTGGACCTTCAGTTTCCAGTACCTTTTCTTCCATTCCTTTCTCCATTGTTTCTTCAGTTCCCACGCGCTGATAGGCTTTCTTTCCTCCCCTTTTCTTTTGTCCTCCCTTTTGTCTTCCCTTTCCGTGTCTTCTCGCCCTTTCTCCCACTCTTCCCTGTCTGCTTACCGTTCTGTCTACCTTCAGGGAGGGGGATGCGTGTGTGTTCTTTGGAGTCTGAATGCAGTTGTAACACATTCAGACATGATTTAGACCTTGCTCCGTTCCAGTACACAACAGGGTGGACTGGAAGTTTATTCAGTGAAGGTGAGAGAGAAAGGAAAGAAAAAAGCTCTCTAGAGTGAGAGGGGTCCCAAATGGGTTGCCACTGAGGGATTTTTACGGAGAACTGACTGGGAAGCTCTTGGCCTTGAGATTCTCGTGCCAGCTTGGTTGGAGCAAGGACTACTGATAACATCCTTAATTGGTTTCTTCCTGGAGGTCTGGTCATTTTCTGTGATTACAGTGTAGCTGCCCCCAAATTATACACCCATTATCCAGGGCCAGGTGGTCTGGTTTGTTCCCTTATCTCTGGCTTTCTGCCTCTTAGCATTTCTCCACATTGGGGATTTCTGTGAGCCTAGTCAGGGGAGTCAGGGGCCTCCTCTCTCTCCCTGCCTGTACCTTAACCCTTTCCTTCCACAACTGGTTTGTTTACCTGTTAGAGGCACACTTAGGACTACATTATGGTGTTTCATATTGAGTCTATTAAAAGCTAGGGTTTTTGATATGAGGAAGTTGAGAGGCAATGTGGGGGGCTTGGGGGGTAGGAAAAGAATAAAGAAACAAGATGGGATCGGGAGGGAGACAAACCATAAGAGACTCTTAATGTCATGAAACAAACTGAGGATTGCGGGGGTGGGGGTGGTGGTTATGGACTTCGGGGAAGGTATATGCTCTGAAGTGTGTAAACCTGGCGATTCACAGACCTGTACCCCTGGGGCTAATAATACATTATGTGTTAATAAAAAAAGAAAAATTTTTTAAGAAGCTAAGGTTTTTTTCATTGACGTATAATTGACATACAATGTTGCATTAATTTGAATTGTACAACAGTGATTCAACGGTGCATGTCTTATGCCATGCTCATAACTGTGGCTCCTATCTGTCTTGTGTCCCCATCCCAAAGATTCTCACTCCTGGATTTGGAGCTAGACCTCATAATTTACATTTCTAACAAGCTCCCAGGTGATATTTGTTGAGGGAACAAAAGGCAAGCTGAGGGCAAAGCACAAGCTGGCATCCCACAAAGGCCCCAACTCCCAGGTGGGATACATGTGGTTCTCCAGGCTGCCCCAAAATTAAGGGAAGGGAAAAGCAGATGGTGAACTAACAGGGATCACAGTCCTGCAAGACAGGAGACATTTGGTTTACAAATGTCTTAGTGATTTATCAGGAAAAAGCATTATTGATAGCCAAACTCTGAAGACCCATGGTCTCGATTTCCTGGAGCCCTAGCCTCACCCTCCCATCCATAGTGATGTGGGAAACGAAGGTAGAAGATAATGTAGATAAAATTAAATGTCCCTATAACCTGCAGTCCATTGATAAATGCTTGAGAGGCAGAGTATAACATTCCTCTGAGAAGTTCCCAACTACCTTAATGCTAATGCCTCACTACAAGGAAAAGTACCCAGAACTTGAACTTGACAATAGCAAGGCCTCCATTATCCTGAGAGTCTTCTTTAGCAATTCAAAGTCCTTTTGGATACCTCCCTCTTTCCTCACCTCCCCTAACTCTGGAGTATATAATCCATCATCCCTCATCTCTCCCATCCATTAACGCCCCCACCCCCGCCACCCACCCCCCGCCCCAGCGCAGCAGCTCTTTCTGCCCATGGGTCCTGTCCCCATGCTTTAATAAAATCACATTTTGCACCAAAGACATTTCAAGAATTCTTTCTTAGCTATTGGCTCCGGACCCAGCTATGTTCAAAAACTACATCAATATTGATACTGCTGTTCTGACGGCTGCATTAGAAAGCACTTCTTTAACCTCTATATCCCTTGACTGTATTTCCCTCCAGTAAGTGAGAATATTTCTTATTTAAGTTGGAAAGCTAAACAACTTGTCCAAAGAATACTGAAAATATTTAACTCAGTTTTGCATTTTAAAATCTAGTTTTTGGCTCAAGAGTATATGTTCAACTGGCATTCTCCCAGAAAGCTTTTAAGAATAGCTCCTCAGAAGAACTTTGTCTTTTTCCACTTTGATGTCTACGAAACATGTTTTGAGTACCAAAGAGATTTTAAGGCACCTCCTCTGTTCAATATATGTGAAGTAAAATAAAATACACGAGTATAAATATAATTTATTGGGCATCTTGTATATCACAGTGTGTTAGATTGTTTCTGACATGGACTTCAAAAGGATATAGATTATTGATATGGTGTAGAAAGTGCAATGGCTTTGAAATCAGACACCTGTGTTCATATCCTCCCTATTCCATATACTGGCTTTGTAGGCGTGCAGAGTAACTGCTCTAAGGCCAGTCTCCCCTGCTGGCAAAAGCTTTTAGCTGTTCAGTGACGTCATGTATGCAAATCATTTAATGCAGCATCTGCTGGGTAATAAAGTAAACACAAATATGTAGAAAACTATCTGCTATTAACTACTTCTGAACTTTAAATTCTTTTTCAAGATTCAGAGGATATGGAACTTTTTTTTCTGTCTCTGTTCCCTCAACTATGAGAATATCAATTTATTTTAGGTTCAGTTAGCCAGCATATAGTACATCATTAGTTTCTGATGCGTGTTCAGTGATTCGCTAGTTGCGTATAACACCCAGTGCTCATCACATCTCGTGCCCTCCTTAATATCCATCACCTTCACCTGGCTACCCACCCACCTCCCTTCTGTAACCCTCAGTTTGTTTCCCAGAGTCCAGAGTCTTCCATGATTTGTCTCCCTCTCTCACTCTCTCATTTCTTCCCCTATGAGCCTCTGTGCTATTCCTTATGTTCTACATATGACTGAAACCTTAGAATAATTACCTTTCTCTGCTTGACTTATTTCACTTAGCATACTCCCCTCAGTGCCATCCAACTTTAAAATACAACCTAGGGGGGCGCCTGGGTGGCTCAGTGGGTTAAAGCCTCTGCCTTCGGCTCAGGTCATGATCCCAGGGTCCTGGGATCGAGCCCCATATCGGGCTCCCTGCTCGGCAGGGAGCCTGCTTCCCCTCTCTCTCTGCCTGCCTCTCTGCCTACTTGTGCTGTCTATCAAATAAATAAATAAAATTAAAAAAAAATACAACCTAGGTAATCTTGGACCTCATCTACCTCCATCTGAACCTAGAGTCACACCCAAAGAGATAACCCAACTTCTAAATAGTAATTAAACAAGAGTTCCAGATTTTGAACCTTATTAAAAAAATGGCAGAATGCAAATCACCACCCACAGAAATATGAAAAAGCCTCTTGCACACTTTCCAGTTCTTTCTCACTCTATACCTGTAGCAGGCCCTCTCAGAGACTAATCCCCAAGGCCATTAAGGCCTCTGCAGTTTTTCCCAGGCTCTCTCTGACATGGCTTTTTTCCTTTTTTTTTTAAACATATAATGTATTATTTGTCCCAGGGGTACACGTCTGTGAATCATCAGTCTAACACACTTCACAGCACTCACCATAGCCCATACCCCCCCAGTGTCCATCACCGAGCCCTCTCCCCACCCCCACCCCCGCAAGAGTTTCTTATGGTTTGTCTCCCTCCAGGGTCCCAGCTTGTCTCACTTTTTCCCTCCTGCCCCCCGCATGGCTTTTTATTGTGTAGATCGCTGTAACGGCCCCATGTCCTCCTCACTAGTTCCCAACTATCTCTTTTTATCTGTCGTCTTGATTCTGAGTCAGTAAAAAATTCCAAGAGCTGAGTTAACCAAGATTCCTTTTGGGTTCCAAAGTGAGAGAGGAGCCGTGTGAGGAACACTTACATATTCGTAAGCCATGGCCCCTCCACAAATAAATGTAGGATCCTGATACCAATTGTTTATTTATTTATTTATTTTCTAACACCACTGACCCATTTTTGGACACCAGCTAGGTATCTACAACTGAACTTGGTCTGACACTATATAATGTAAATAATGTAGGAAAGAGAAAAAAATTGGGAGCGCTAGGAAAAGATAAAGTCTTCAAGAATGATTTTCTTTTATTTCTAGTATTACACAAGAATTCAGTTAAAAATTCAAGATGTTAAGGCGCATGCTCAGCAAGCTTGCTCAATATACTAACACCTTGCTTTATTCGGTTTAAGAAAAACGAAACTTAGTTCATTGGCTCTGAGTGACTTTTATAGCCTATACTTACTTGTCCTCATTTCCCAACCTTAGAGAGGAGCTGTGCTCTCTTAGATTGGGTGGTAACGAAGACTGAAGAATTTACATACTCATTTATACAAATTGGCAAATTATGCATCGATTAAATAAATCTAATTTATACAAATGCAGAAGCTTAATGAAGCTTCAGACATCCTCTCAATCTGTAATAAGTTGCAATTAAGAGTCAGCATGGAGTGAAAATATGGTAGTCTTTCTGGTCAGGCAAACTTAGAATCCATATTCGATGAGACCTTCACTGAAGGGTTTTGAATGCATGTTTCCATGTTTTAACATGAAAGTCATTATCTCTACTCCACAGTGAGAGTTCATTGAGAAAATGGAGGGAAAGGCCTGCTGAATTCCTGGTGGGTGCTCTCTAAAAGTTTGTTTAGGTCTTGAAGGGTCAGAATAGGTCCAGATCTTTATGATAGCACTTCAAATGTCCCACCAATGATGTGCTAATTAGAAATAGCAAATTCAAATAATTACTCTGGGGCGCCTGGGTGGCTCAGTGGATTAAAGCCTCTGTCTTCTGCTCAGGTCAATCCCAGGGTTTGGGGATCGAGCCTCGCATCTGGCTCTCAGCTCAGCGGAGAGCTTGCTTCCTCCTCGCTCTCTCTCTCTATCTCTCTGCCTGCCTCCCTGCCTACTTGTGATCTCTGTCAAATAAATAAATAAAATCTTAAGCAGGAAGAATTCCCCGGTAAGATGAAGTAATTGTCTATACTTAGGAAAACTCAATAATTAAAAGTTTTCTGATATAGGAAAGCCATGAGCGCTTGAAGCAGAAGGCCAAGGAAGAATTCCTGAGATATTATTGGGAAAAGACATTTATTACCATCTAATAAAACCTTAGTCATAAGACCCTTCAGATATATATATCAGTGGGCCATATGCTTGGGGGATGATTGTCAACACGTATCCTGGGGGTTTAGAAATAAAGGAAGTTTCCAAAAGAATTTCTAAATGTTAAAGTAGTCTTACAGGATCCTGGGTGGGGGGATAGGCCTAGGATTGTCTTTTGTCCTCAGCAAAGTATTTACACTGAAGCAGTTGAGTCTGCCTATTTCAAGGACTTGTCAGTGAGCTATAGATAGTAAGGAAATTTAATAATTTTTCTTCTGCCTTTGTTTCTCACATCCCTTTCCTAAGTCATTTGGGTCTCCTCTTGTTCTCGGGGGCATCTGCACTCCCACTAAACCAGTGAAGTATTTAGCCTCGGTATTTGCTTTCTGTCCCTGAAGTACATCTACCAAAGGACCTGGTCCTGACAGCTTGTTGATTAGACAGAGCCACAATTTATTCATCACTTATTGATTTCCTAATTGTAGAAGAAGCCACCTGGGTCTTGGTTCCCATCATCACTCACCTGGGTGATAAAATAAGCTCTGACATATTTTCTAGACCGTCCACATTCCACAGGCCCCTTGGAGTGGTTTCTCTTAAACCTCAAATCAGAATCCTACTCCCCTTCCATCCTAACCAACTCAAGTACTTCTTGTGCATTTAGGTTAAAATTGCAATTCTTACTGCAATTAGATTAAAATCTCCAAATATGGCCGGGAAGGTCCTCCGTAATCCAGTGCTACGCATCTCTACGAGTTCCTTTTGCTCTTCCTCCTCTCCGTCATGATTTTCCACCCAGCTGGAGGCTTCTCAGTTCCTCTGATACAGTGAAACCTCCCATACCCCAGGGCTGTAGCACATACTGCTTCCTGGGCCTGGAATGTTCTTTCTCGAATTCTTTAAATGATTATTTTCCTCTTAGCCTTTAGTTCTGAGTGGAGAAAATGTTAGCTCCGCTGAAAGGTCTTTCTTTATGACTGTATCTGAATGAGGTCACCTCGTGTATTCCTTGTTATTCTACACAGTACTTTTATATCATTTGTTCATTGTCTTGTTCTTACTTGTTATGTGTCACTGACTAGAATATATTCTACAGGGGGGGCAGGAACTACATCTGTCTTGCTCACCTCTGTATTCCTAATATTGAATTGTCGAATTATGTATGGTGAGTGACACAGGTATATTAATAGATGTTTGCTGGAAAGTATATGCTCTGGGTGTTAAAGGTACAAAGAAGTTGGTCCAAGATAGGATGGCACATCCACAGGTCTTTCCCTCAGATAAGCAAAGCTGAGGGGAGACCATTCCTATGGGTAAATAACAGCATGCTTACACATTCAGATCTTTTGCAAGTGTAGCTAATGAGTCCTCCAATTTGATTTATTTGAACAAATGAACAAAAATGAATGTTATTATCTAGTAGTAACAGAAATTAAGCAACTGCAAGTTTCTGGCCCAGTAGGAAAATTTGCTTGACTGAGTATCAACCAGCATATACTATTAAAATATTTGTTCAGTTAATTACAATTAACGTCTCAAATTGTATTTCAAAAGTTCAGTTCAAGCCTCAGGGCTCTGTATATATTTCTTAGGTCTTTGATTGCAAGAGCATTTTTATTAGAGAAAAAAAAGAAGATTTTTCCTGAAATAGACAATCACTAGAAGAAGTTGTCTGCACTGGGGGTTGAAAGAATACCATGATGTGGGTCACTGATTTTATTTCTCTTCTCACCAGGCTCTGTCTCCCCTGGCGAGAGATTTATTTCTTGCCATGTTTTATTTATTTATTTTTTTAAGATTTTATTTATTTGAGAGAGAGAGAGAGAGAGCACACGTGGGAGAGAGAGAGCAGGAGAAGGGGAGTGGCAGAGGGAAAGGGAGAAGCAGGCTCCCCGCTGGGCAAGGACCCCCCCCCCCACACACACACACACAGGGCTCCATCCTAGGACCCTGAGATCATGACCTGGGCCAAAGGCAGATACTAAAATGACCGAGCCACCCAGGCACCCGTCCCACCATGTTTTCTAGAAAGCAATGTTATGAAGTTGTTCCGATAGGTTTTATGAATAGAGCAGCACCATTTTGAGTCAGTATCTCAGTAACCGTCAGGTGACCATCAGACGCTCCTCTGAATCCCCTTTATGTTCTTTCTTTTTCCCCCCTTGGGAAGTTGTTTGGGAAAATGCAGCATAGGCTTTGGGGTCACACAGACTGGCTCCAATCATGAATTATCAGTTGTTGGGTATTTAATACTCCATGCCTCAGTTTATCATCTACGAGTAGGACTGAAAATATTTAAGGGTGGGTTATATGAAAGAGTGTGCATATGCCCAACCTAGAATCATTATTAGGGTTGCCTGTTGTTATTCTTGGAAGAGCAGAATACTCTGGAAACAGATAAACTGACTTAAGTGAGATGATGGGCTAAAACAGTGCCTTATGCTATGTGTGTTCTCTTTTCGGTTGGCTTGCCTTTCTTCTTTCCTCCTTTATCCTGACTACTCACCTCCTTTGTTCATATCCATGGCCTGCAACTTGCTTTCTGCCTCAGAGTCCCATGGATATTAATGAAGATTTACATCTTTTGGCTAATATTTTGCTTCTGCCCCTCCCCCTCCCGCCCCCCAAAAACATGCAGAAACTCCTGAGAGAAAAAAATTAGAAACCTATCTTGCTTCAATAATGATACTTGTGCTAAATTAATTAATTAATTTTAAAGGATTTTATTTATTTATTTGACAGAAGCAGCACGAGCAGGGTGAAGAGCAGGCAGGGAGAGAGAGGAAGATGTAGGCTCCCCTCAGAGGAGGGAGCCCGATGTGGGACCCAATCCCAGCACCCTGGAATCCGCTTGGGACAAATTTAGATATACATCTAGTTTAAGAAAAATTTTGTGCAGATTTTATATTAGATATATTATGAAACTGTAGGGCTAGAATTTTCTTCTAGAAAATGGTATCCCAAATTTATACTATGATGTAAAAATTTGTTGCAATTAGAAATAAAAATGTTAGAAATTTTAACAAAATATGCATGCCTAAAAAAAAAGGAATGCACCGCTCTAAGTTACATTTATGAACTTTATGAATTAGTTACATTGTACACCAGGCGTTTCGTGAGGCCTTGTTTGTGTGTTCTGTCACTTAATTCTCATGACACTGAGCTGTGTGCTGGGACTGCTGCAGATGTATGGAGGAGGGCCTCAGGATTTCGACCAGCTGGGGCTGGAGTCCTGACCGGAGTCCATCTCCATAGTTCTTTCTCTTAATCCCGAAGTTCTTTCTTTTTTTTTTTTTTAACTTTTTAATATTTTTATAAACATATAATGTATTATTAGCCCAGGGTACAGGTCTGCGCATCACCAAGTTTACACGCTTCCCAGCACTCACCATAGCGCATACCCTCCCCCGTGTCCATCACGAAGTACTTTCTTAATCTTCCTTACTCTCTACTGACAGTCTGCTGTCTCCTCTGCTGTGCATTGAAAACACAATTATGGCGGTTACATGCCTTTGATTAAAACCATTAACTTGAATCTAGCTGAGTGCCTGCTTGGTATTTATGTCTGTTTAAGATATGTCTTTAAACTTCTTTTTTTTTTTTTTAAAGATTTTATTTATTTATTTGTCAGAGAGAGAGAGAGAGAGAGAGCGAACGAGCACAGGCAGACAGAGAGGCAGGCAGAGGGAGAAGCTGACTCCCCATCGAGCAAGGAGCCCGATGTGGGACTCGATCCCAGGATGCTGGGATCATGACCTGAGCCGAAGGCAGCTGCTTAACCAACTGAGCCACCCAGGCATCCCTAAACTTCTTTTTAAGGTAATATATAATTCAATGATTAAGTGATATAATGAAATTTGCATACTACCATGTTTTATTTTTTCCTCTTACTGATGAATTTGGTTATTTTAAGTACAGTCTTATAGCCCTTTGAGGTTTTCCTTCTCTGCCCTATTCCTACCCTTTGTTTATTTTCTTTTATCCCCTATTTTTCTTATGTTAAGAAAGAATTTCTTGGATTAGGTCAAACTATATGGAATTACTATTTTTGTAGGTCCAAAGTTGGCAATTTCATGTGCTGTGATCTAATTATAATACAGATTAAACATCAGGTTTTTTTTTTTTTAAGATTTTACTTATTTATTTGAGAGAGAGAGAGCATGAGAGGGGAGAGGTCAGAGGGAGAAGCAGACTCCCTGCTGAGCAGGGAGCCCGATGTGGGACTCGATTCCAGGACTCCAGGATCATGACCTGAGCCGAAGGCAGTTGCTTAACCAACTGAGCCACCCAAGTGCCCCTAAACATCAGTTTTAAATGTATAAGTATCTGATTATTCTGTCATCTGTATATTAACATTGTGTATTTCTAATAGAAATCGCTGGTTTTGATATAAGCAAATCTATCAAATTTTTAAAACGTATGTCTATTAAGTCCTTCTCTGGTGCTAATTTGGCAAATGTTGACTATTTTCCTCTACTAAATTTGTTTTCCTTTGTCGTTCAGGTCATCAGTCCTTCTGAAGTGTACTTGTGCATATGATGTCAAATGGGGCCCATCTCTGTTTTTCTCCAGATAAACTAAAGAGTTTTCCCAGCACCGCATATCACAATTGGTTTTCTCTCCTTCAGTTGGCAGGGCTGCCTTGGCTGTATACCCACGTCCAATATAAACATAAGACTGTTTCTGTTTCTGTGCTGTCTGTTCATAACAGATCATCCTGTTTTGATCTCAATGGCATGACTCATCTCATTGCTTTGTTATTTTATTTATTTTATTTTTGGCAAAACCGAAATTACCTTTTCTTTTTTTTTAAATTTTGAATTTTTTTAAATTTTTTTAAAAGATTTTATTCATTTATTTTTTTGACAGAGAGAGAAATCACAATTAGGCAGAGAGGCAGGCAGCAGGGGTGAGCAGGCTCCCCACTGAGCAGAGAGCCTGATGTGGGACTCGATCCCAGGATCCCAAGACCATGACCTGAGTTGAAGGCAGAGGCTTAACCCACTGGGCCACCCAGGCACCCCAAAATTACCTTTTCAAACACCTCGCTATTCTATATTAACTTTAGAACATATATTTCCTATTCCCCCCAAAAAACAAAGTCTAGATGGATTTTTGGATGGGGATGCACAGAATAGGCAGATTAACAAAGTAATTCATATCCAATGATACAGAATATTAAAACTACTAATATTTCGTGTTTACAGTATGAATTCATACTGTCTTTGGACATAGCATCCTTCCCCATTTCTTCAGATCATTTATAATCTACTCTGTGAGAGCTTGAAATTTTCTTCTTCAAAAGCTGCACGCATTCTTTGCTAACTGAATTCCAAACTACAGTGATGATGAAGTACTTCTTTGTATGTCCAATGCTGGTAAAAACTAGGAATATAGTGGATAATATCAGATGTAAATAAAGCAGTGGAGAAAGAGGAACCTGGGATGTGTTGCTGGTGGTAGGCACAACCCTTCTGGAAAGCATTCCGGGGGTTCTTAGTACATCAGTATGCATACCCTCTCAGCATTTCAGTCCTGAACAAATTAATGCACATATCAGTGAGGAGACGTGACACATACAAGGATACATACATTCGAGAATATTATACAGT
Organism: Taxidea taxus jeffersonii; assembly: GCA_003697995.1. Taxonomy (NCBI): domain Eukaryota; kingdom Metazoa; phylum Chordata; class Mammalia; order Carnivora; family Mustelidae; genus Taxidea; species Taxidea taxus. The sequence goes on along the minus strand of RCUC01163663.1, from coordinate 9,176 downwards.
AACTATTAGCAAAATAATTTAAACTTTGTGGGGTTTTATTTTTAATTTTTTTAAAGGTTTTATTTATTTATTTGACAGAGAGAGACAGAGATCACAAGTAGGCAGAGAGGCAGGCAAGAGAGAGGAGGAAGCAGGCTCCCCACTGAGCAGAGAGCCTGATGCGGGGCTTGATCCCAGGACCCTGAGATCATGACCTGAGCCGAAGGCAGAGGCTTGACCCACTGAGCCATCCAGGCGCCCCATGTACTAGGTTTAAAAGTAAATTTCTGATAGGTTGTGAAAATCTGATTTAGAAGCGGGAGGCATGCTTTTCGGTTTAGAAGTTCAAAAACAGCCGTGAGAGTGCCTATCATTTTCTCCACCATTCCTTCATAATTAGGATACCTGTCAACCTCCAATGAGTTACAATTGTCACTGACACTGGCAGGCAGAACCGTATGGAAATGATGTTTGAATGCCGAGTGTGAGCATTTTAACTAAATCCTGTCTCAACTATTTATATGATCCGAAGTTAGCACTTCTTGCATGAGCTACTTACGAACACAGGATCACTCAGTGGAGGTTGTAAAACAAACTAAAAATTGAACTGTACTTAGGATGATTCACGTTTCTATTTTCCTACCGTGGCCAGGATGTTCTTGTGATTTGACCTCGGTGTTTTCCATGAAGGTGGTGTGGCCGGTAACGCACGAGCTGCTAGGGAGCCCTTTGGGATTATGGCACAGCTGCACAGGGGCTTTTAAGAACCTCAGCTTGTGCTTATGGAAACATCAGTGGTTCTCAAAGTATCAGCCAGGGAAGTAAGATGCGCCCAGCAGACCTGCTATGCATTTCGCTAATGTCAAAAACTTCCATACCTCATTCCTGTTTTTCTTCCAGAAGAAACCCACTTCTCACTCACCTGTATCTCCTAAAACTATCATATCTTAGCTTGGCCATATTGATATTGTTATAATTATTTTGCTTCCTTATGAGAAGAGTGGAGCTCTGAACTCTAATTATTGGCTAGGGTGTTTTATCTTCATGGGGGAACTCTTTGGTTCATATGAGAGACAAAAATGTTCTGGAGTTAGGTTTGTTGACTGAAGTTATCACCCATTTGTGGTATAGAAAAATAAAAAAGAGACTTAATACATAGTTAAAGTGATTTTTTTAATCCTCAAGTGGAAATAATCAAAACATTCTTTAGCAAAATGTCTATACGTGGGTTGGTAACTGCTTTTTGTTTTCTCTTGTTCTAAAGTGAGATAATAAAATATAGAATATAGGAAATTTTCTAGAAAATCCTTAAAACTCTCTATAGAAGGAGGCAGGATGCATACTGTGCATAGAAAGGCACGTGTGATACAGTGGTTAAAACACGAGCTCTGGGCTGCCCAGCTGCAGCCCAAGTCACGGGCTCAGACAGCTTCTTGACATCGGATAAGTTGCTAAATGCTCTCCACTTTAGATTCCTCACCTATGAAATGAAATAATCTTTGATGTAGTATTCATTGATTTGTAATTTGGGTATAACACCCAGTGCTCATCACATCACGTGCCTTCCTTAATGCCCGTCACCCATTAGCCCATCCCCCCACCTCCCCTTCCACAACCCTCAGTTTGTTTCGCAGAGGCAAGAGTCTCTCACTGTCTCCCTCTCTGATTTCTTCCCATTCCTTTTCCCTCCCTTCCCCTATGAGCCTCTATGCTATTTCTTATATTCCACATATGAGTGAAATCATATAATTGCCTTTCTCCGACTGACTTATTTCACTTAGCCTAATACCCTCTAGTTCCGCCCACGTCAGTGTAAATGGTAGGTATCATCCTTTCTGCTGGCTGAGTAATATTCCATTGTGTATATGAACCACAACTTCTCTATCCATTCATCTGCTGAAGGACATCTCAGCCCCTTCCACAGTTTGGCTATTGTGGACATTGCTGGTATGAACATTGGGGTGCAGGGTGCCCCTTCTTTCACTACATCTGTATCTTTAGGGTAAGTACCCAGTAGTGCAATTGCTGGGTCATAAGGTAGCTCTATTTTTAACATCTTGAGGAAACTCTATGCTGTTTTCCAGAGTGGCTGCCCCAGTTTGCATTCCCACCAACAGTTTAGGAGAGTTCCCCTTCCTCTGTCCTTGCCAACATTTGTTGTTTCCTGTTTTGTTAATCTGAGCCATTCTAACTTGTGTGATGTAGTATCTCACTGTGTTTTTGATTTGTATTTCCCTAATAAGGGATGTGGAGCATTTTTCATGCATCTGTTGGCCATTTGTATGTCTTCCTGGGAGAAGAGTCTCTTTATGTGGTCTGCCCATTTCTTGACTGGATTATTTGGTTTTTGGGTGTTGAGTTTGATAAGTTCTCTGTAGATCTTGGATACCAGCCCTTTATCTGATGTCATTTGCAAATGTCTTCTCCAATCCTGTAGGTTGCCTTTTTGTTTTGACTGTTTCCTTTGCTATGCAGAAGCTTTCGATCTTGATGAAGTCCCAATAGTTCATTTTTGTTTTTGTTTCCCTCCCTGTTAGAGATGCGTCTTGCAAGAAGTTGCTGTGGCCCATTTTGAAGAGGTTACTGCCTGTGTTCTCTAGGATTTTGATGGTTTCCTGAGACAAAGTGCAATTGATTTCAGTAAAGGGAAATGTAACTTCAAGTTTGGTAAGAGGAGTGGGGTGGGTGATAGGAAGAGATTTTCAAATAGAAACAACAATGTAATCGATGACTCAGCAACAAGAACGTGAAAAGCAAATAGCGAGCATTTTCAGTGGTATGTTGAAGACTAGTGGGAAGTAAAATTAGAAAGGAAGCTTGAAAACAGACTGTGGAAGTCTTGAATACCAGACTGAGGATTCTTGCCTTCCTAGGCTGCGTGAACCACTAGGATGTTTGAGCAGGGATGTGATATCATCACAGCTGTGCTTTGACTAAATCAATCTGCCATCAAAGAATAATAGAGACGGTAAAATGAAGGGTAGATATAATAACATTTTCTCTGTAGAGCAAATGAAAACACTCAAATGCTGATTGATTGTTACACAAGGGGAATGATTAAGCTCTTAGTTTACTGAAGTTTGGGTACAGATACTGCTTTTAGGATTATCATCCGGAGCAAGTCATATAACCTTTCTGGCCTTCTCTTTGTAAAATGGGGAATGAGATAGATCATTTTGTATTGCAGCAGACTCCCATGGAGAGGCCAAGTTCTGGACCCATTTTCATCAGTAATTAGCTATGTGATTTGGGACAGGATCGTAAAATCTCCAACTGTTCTATTTTCAGTGTGATAAAATTAGATTCCTTCTAAAAGCTTATTGAGCTAAAAAATTCAAATCATGATTCAATTAGATCAAAATATGATCAAAGCATCATTATTTCAGGGATGCTAGAATAATCAGGCATAGCATAATTCTATATTTAAATCTGTAATTAAATGAAAATTTATTATAAATAATTTTTATTGGTACCATGCTCAATTTGATTAAAAAATATTTAACGAATCCCCTCGTTATGTGCTAATTCTAGGTGAGTAGAGTAAGCAGTCACTTAAACTAATGATATATTATATGTTGGCTAATTGAATTTAGATTAAAAAAAAATTCACTTTGTCTCTATGTATCTGATGGCACTTGGTATATTTTGTACCGTATTAGTTATTCAGGTAAACATTTTATTCTCTTCTGCATGTTCTCTAAGGACAAGAATTCACTATGTTCTGATATATCTTTGGTGAACTATTTTTTTGGTGAACAGGCTTTAGTCAAATTCACACAGACCTTTACTAAATGCTTATGTTTGGAAATAAAAAGGAAAACAAATCATGACTTAAAGGATTTTACAATCCTATTTCAAAGATATGCCACATAAACAGAAAACTTTCAAATGGCAAATCAAGAGCACTAAGTAAATGCTCACATAAATAGTACATAGAATTTCAGAACCTGGACAGTTCAGTGTATGCTGAATTGATCAGAGAAAGAATGAAATATGGAGACTTTAAATTTTTTTTTTTAATTTGTTAGAGAGAGAGAGAGCACAGGCAGAGGCACAGGGAGAAGCAGGCTCCCTGCCGAGCAAGGAGCCCGATGCGGGACTCGATCCCAGGACGCCAGGATCATGACCCGAGCTGAAGGCAGCTGCTTAACCAACTGAGCCGCCCAGGCATCCCTGAAATATGGAGACTTTAAGCAGGTATTGAGAGGTCAGTGAAACTGAAAGGTGACAGAGTGAACAATGAACATTTTACCTGAATTTACTCAGTTGTGTACCATTTGTTGTTTACAGGCAGACATAACCCAAACAGCTCTAGACTGCCCAGGCAGCTTTTGCTATAGAATTAAATCCACTCTGGCAAGTATCCTAAATCTTAACTAACTTGGCAGAAAAAATCATAAGTATATATAAGAGCTATCTATTTGGGTGGGAAGGGAATGCTCTCTCTGTAGAAAAGAGAAAATGGCTACTTGAGAGTTGTTACTATGTCCGCAAAGAGCTTAGCATTGTACCTTGTATCTGGCATTGTTGATTTGTGAACTATTGAAAGTCTTTCTAAATGATCATAGAAACTTAGTGGGAAAAATTACATCTTTTTGTTTTTCTACCCTTAAAGAACTTAGGAATAAGAAACATAGAGATCTTGGAGCTACTATTTGGGTTGAAATAATGGGACAAGTAGGTCATAATCTAGGAAAAAATGGGAAAAGAATCCAGAAGTACATGATCTCTATTATACTGTTTCTTTCCCCTTTCATTCTACTTACCTGTCTCCTTTTCCATATGTCAGGCTCTAATTCTTTTTATTTATTTTATTTTTTATAAACATATGATATATAGCCACAGGGGTACAGGTCTGTGAATCGTCAGGTTTACACACTTCACAGCATTCACCATAGCACATACCCTCCCCAATGTCCATAACCCCAACACCCTCTCCATACCCCTCTACCCCCGGCAACCCCCAGTTTGTTTTGTGAGATTAAGAGTCTCTTATGGTTTGTCTCCCTCCCGATACCATCTTGTTTCATTTATTCCTTTCCTACCCCCAACCCCCCCCATTGCATCTCCACTTCCTCATATCAGGGAGATCATATGATAGTTGTCTTTCTCCGATTGATTTATTTTTCTAAGCATAATACCCTCTAGTTCCATCCACGTCGTTGCAAATGGCAAGATTTCATTTCTTTTGATGGCTGCATAGTATTCCATTGTATATATATACCACCTCTTCTTTATCCATTCGTCTGTTGATGGACATCTAGGTTCTTTCCATAGTTTGGCTATTGTGGACATTGCTGCTATAAACAATTGGGTGCACGTGCCCCTTTGGATCACTATATTTGTATCTTTGGGGAAAATACCCAGTAGTACAATTGCTGGGTCATAGGGTAGTTCTATTTTCAACTTTTTGAGGACCGTCCATGCTGTTTTCCAGAGTGGCTGCACCAGCTTGCATTCCCACCAACAGTATAGGAGGGTTCGCCTTTCTCTGCATCCTCACCAGCATCTGTCATTTCCTGACTTGTTCATTTTAGCCATTCTGACTGGTGTGAGGTGGTATCTCATTGTGGTTTTGATTTGTATATCCCTGATGCCCAGTGATGTGGAGCACTTTTTCATGTGTCTCTTGGCCATCTGGATGTCTTCTTTGCAGAAATGTCTGTTCATGTCCTCTGCCCATTTCTTGATTGGATTATTTGTTCTTTGGGTGTGAGTTTCCTGAGCTCTTTATATATTTTGGATACTAGCCCTTTATCTGATATGTCATTTGTAAATATCTTCTCCCATTATGTCAGTTGTCTTTTGGTTTTGTTAACTGTTTCCTTTGCTATGCGAAAGCTTTTGATCTTGATGAAGTCCTAATAGTTCATTTTTGCCCTTGCTTCCTTTGCCTTTGGAGATGTTCCTAGGAAGAAGTTGCTGCAGCTGAGGTCGAAGAGGTTGCTGCCTGTGTTCTCCTCAAGGATTTTGATGGATACCTTTTTCACATTGAGGTCCTTCACCCATTTTGAGTCTATTTTCATGTGTGCTGTAAGGAAATGGTCTCGTTTCATTTTTCTGCATATCGTTATCCAATTTTCCCAACACCATTTGTTGAAGAGGCTGTGTTTTTTCCATTGGACATTCTTTCCTGCTTTGTCGAAGATTAGTTATGGTTATTATATATTATAGTTATTAGTTATGGTTTTGGGTGCAATTGTAAATGGGATTGACTCCTTAATTTCTCTTTCTTCTGTCTTGTTGTTGTAAAGAAATGCAACTGATTTCTGTGCATTGATTTTATATCCTGACACTTTACTAAATTCCTGTGCAAGTTCTAGCAGATTTGGAGTGGAATCTTTTGGGTTTTCTACATATAGTATCATATCATCTGCAGAGAGTGAGAGCTTGACTTCTTCTTTGCTAATTGGTTGCCTTTAATTTCTTTTTGTTTTCTGATTGCGGAGGCTAGGACTTCTAGTACTATGTTGAATAGCAGTGGTGATAATGGACATCCCTGCCATGTTCCTGACCTTAGCGGAAAAGCTCTCAGTTGTTCTCCATTGAGAATGATATTTGCAGTGGGTTTTTCATAGATGGCTTTGGTGATATTGAGATATGTGCCCTCTATCCCTACATTTTGAAGAGTGTTGATCAGGAAAGGATGCTGTACTTTATCAAATGCTTTTTCAGCATCTATTGAGAGTATCATATGGTTCTTGTTCTTTTTTTTTTTTAAGATTTTATTTATTTATTTGAGAGAGATCACAAGTAGGCAGAGAAGCAGGCAGGCAGAGAGAGAGGGGAAAACAGACTCCCTGCTGAGCAGAGAGCCCGATTCGGGGCTCAATCCCAGGACTCTGGGAACATGACCTGAGCCTAAGGCAGGGGCTTTAACCCTCTGAGCCACCCAGGCACCCCTGTTCTTTCTTTTATTAATGTATTGTATCACATTGATTGATTTGCAGATGTTGAACCAACCTTGCAGCCCTGGAATAAATCCCACTTGGTCGTGGTGAATAATCCTTTTAATGTACTGTTGGATCCTATTGGCTAGTATTTTGGTGAGAATTTTCGCATCTGTGCTCATCAAGGATATTGGTCTGTATTTCTCTTTTTTGATGGGATCCTTGTCTGATTTTGCGATCAAGGTGATTCTGGCCTCATAAAATGAGTTTGGAAGTTTTCCTTCTATTTCTATTTTTTGGAACAGTTTCAGGAGAATAGGAATTAATTCTTCTTTAAATGTTTGGTAGAATTCCCCTGGGAAGCCATCTGGCCCTGGGCTTTTGTTTGTTGGGAGATTTTTGATGACTGTTTCAATCTCCTTACTGGTTATGGGCCTATTCAGGTTTTCTATTTCTTCCTGGTTCAGTTTTGGCAGTTTATATGTCTCTAGGAAAGCATCCATTTCTTCCAAATTGTCAAATCTGTTGGCATAGAGTTGCTCATAATATGTTCTTATAATTGTTTGTATTTCTTTGGTGTTGGTTGTGATCTCTCCTCTTTCATTCATGGTTTTATTTATTTGGGCCCTTTCTCTTTTCTTTTTGATAAGTCTGGCCAGGGGTTTATCAATCTTATTAATTCTTTCAAAGGACCAGCTCCTAGTTTTGTTGATTTGTTCTATTGTCTTTTTGGTTTCATTGATTTCTGCTCTGATCTTTATGATTTATCTTCTCCTGCTGGGTCTAGGCTTTCTTTGTTGTTCTTTCTCCAGCTCCTTTAGGTATAGGGTTAGGTTGTGTATTTGAGACCTTTCTTGTTTCTTGAGAAAGCCTTGTATCGCTATATATTTTCCTCTCAGGACTGCCTTTGCTGTGTCTCACAGATTTTGAAACATTGTGTTTTCATTTTCATTTGTTTCCATGATTTTTTTCAATTCTTCTTTAATTTCCTGGTTGACCCATCCATTCTTTAGAAGGATGCTCTTTAGCCTCCATGTATTTGAATTCTTTCCACATTTCCTCTTGTGATTGAGTTCTAGCTTCAGATCATTGTGGTCTGAAAATATGCAGGGAATGATCCCAATCTTTTGGTACCGGTTGAGACCTGATTTATGACCCAGAATGTGGTCTATTCTGGAGAATGTTCCATGTGTACTAGAGAGGAATGTGTATTCTGTTGCTTTGGGATGGAATGTTCTGAATGTATCTGTGATGTCCATCTGGTCCATTGTGTCATTTAAGGCCTTTAATTTTCAGGCTCTAATTCTAAGTGTGCCTGACTAGGGATATGTGTGTGTGCATATGTGTGTATGTGTGTGTGTTTCACCTTCCATAATGTACTAATAGTAGCCTTTCTAGAATATATGCTACATTAGGAATTATGACTTATTTTATTCACTGAAGTATCCCTTGAGCTGTGATTGATCCACAGTAGGTGCTTATAAATATTTTATGGGGGAAAACAAATGAATGGCTTCTTGTAGAGCTTGAGTGTAGTGTAAGAAAAGCATGCCTGTTTCTAGTTCATATCAGTGCCTATATTTGCTCATCTATAATCTGAATTCTAACAAGCATCACCTTCTTGTAAATGAACTATATTTGTCAAGCACCTGTAATGTTTAAGACTTTGTTTAAGGCATGAAAATAAGTATAAAATAGACTGATTTCCAATTTTTGGATATCTAATATGTTTCAAATATTGCACCTGCATTCTATTATCTCATGGAGTCCTACCATATGACAGGTGAGTATCTCAATTATCTAAGTTTTATAAATGCAATAAGGACACTGGGTTTTCAACAAGCTCCTCCAAAGAGTTTGAATACAGTGTCCGTAAACTACATTTTGAAAAATATCAAGAAAGGTTTAAAAAGGTTTTCAAAACCACATAAATATCATTTGCACCCATGGTGCAGAAGAGGGAGGAGGCAGAGTCACTAAATACATGGCTAAGAATTCAATAACCACTAAGAAGTGTTTATTCTACAAATAATGTTCTATGGTGTTCTTGGCTTTTTAGCTCTAAAACAAATTTACAAAGATGAATTCCCTCACTTGTCACCTTCACATGAAGTTTGGCCTTTTTCTCATCCATCAAAGAAATGGGGTAATGATATTCAAAAGAATTGTAGAATTTCTATTATAAACAGAGACCAAAAAAAAATAGTTTCCTTAAATATGATAAACTATGCAATAAAAAGTCTGACACTCAACAAATCAAATATGTATGCTAATGAGAGCAAGATATTCAAGCAATTGATAATCATT
>ML110399.1:74564-86825 GCA_003697995.1 Taxidea taxus jeffersonii | reverse complement strand
AAAAAAAAATCCCACAATTCAAACCCTTCCCATTGCTGCCCAGACTGAAAGCCAGTGCACCCTTTTTAACATCAGCAAGAAACTCCCCTGAAGGGAAGAGACACACGTTAATTTTTGTTGCAGAGAAAGATGATTTTAGGAATAGATTACAAATCCTTCAACTTGGAGGGGATGAACTTGCTGGATACGGCCTCCTCATTGTTACAGTGATCCCCCCCCACCCCGCCCTTTTCTTTTTGAAGTAAGTCCCCTGGAATTGTCAGGCAATGTGGGAAAATATTGTGACAAACATGGCTGTTTACGTTTGTGGTGGGGGCGACTGTTTTGTTTGCAACTAGCTGCCTCTGCCCCTCCTTTTCATGGTTGGCGGTTCCCGACAGCTCAGATGCCTCCGCTGACATCTGTTATAATGAGAGCTCTGACGGGAATAGATTTGCAAAATGATGGGCTCACAATGGGACGGGAGCTGTTCCCCAAACTTTCCTTGAGATAAGCAGATGGGATCTGAAAATAGAGCGTTTGAACCGATTAGGTCGAGGTGAACGGATTTATTCAGTGCACACTGAAGCACTATTCTGCTCCTACCCCCACCCTACCCCAACTTCTCTCCCTACCCTCTTCGACCCTCACCGCCCCCGGTTGAGAAACAGGACGGCTTCCGATGGCTTCCTTTTTTTATTTGCCTCCTGAACACTTGCCTGGAGACAGGCCCCTTCCAGTTCTTACAGCAGAAGCATGCTGGGTACTTACCTTGTGCCAACCGTCTGAACAACAGAGAGAAACCACCCCTCATGCCTCATAAAGAGGAGCTGGGGCAACACATGGGGCTTTCCCACTCGTCACAAATGATGGCTGTTTGTGCTAGTTAACCTCTTCCAAGCCCGGGTCAGCTCCTGCTGGGAGGCAGGGGCAAGTTGGAGAGAGTGAAAGCCTGGCAGACCCCAGAGTCGCCAGCATGCCTCGGCCCCCCAACACAGGCCCCTGCCTTTCTAGAATACCAAACGAGCGTGCGGCCCACTCTTCATAACTCAGCCTGGCCCCATGTGCTGGTGACAGTTTGGATTCCAGAGGAGGACGGCTTCCAGCAAAACTCTGCAAACACTTCCTGATGCCTTTCATCTCCTGGCACTGGTCACCTTCTTTTCTCAGAGGAATCTCTGTGAAAGGGTTTAGGTGAAATGTTCCCATCCCAGCCTTTGTTATTTTCGGCATCTCAACAAGCGTGCCAGTATAAAGAGAAGACGTCCTTGTGCTTCTTAAACCTAAAGTCAAGTCAGTGACACGCTTTTAATAACTCCTGTCCCAAAGTGAATTGACTGTAGCCAAACTAGGACAGGATGACCGTAAGGCATTCAGTCCTAAGATGTGTTCTGTGGGTCTTTGGGGAGCATTCTGACAGTGTCAGAGGGGTAGCACTATCTAATGAAGCAGGAGGTGGAGGTGACTGCAGAGGGAAGTTTGGGAGCTAGCTTTTCAGGGGGCAGCAAAAGCAGAAGACTGGTCTTGCTGTCTCCTTGGCATGCCACATGTCAAAAGAGAAATCATATTTCTGCAAATTATAGGCTGAAATGATAGGTGGGGATGCATCTGTTAGAGCCACCAGGGTTCTGAAGAACAGAATGCATGCCCTTCAGTTCTCCGGAGAAATCCAGCAGTCCGTGGAGCTCCCATTTCTCAAATCTTCCCATCCCTGACGGTCTCCTGTTAGCGACCTAGTCCTGTGGATTATTGTGCTAACTCAGCACAAGGCTCTTGATGCGGCCAGCCATATTGTTCCTATTGGGGCATTTACCTGGCAGCAAATACCCTGAGGATGGAGAATGAGCTGAGACACAGCTGAAATAGTCCACTAACCCTGACAGCCACTGGTGGTGAGGGGTTCTGATCTGAGCCACCACTGCACGTTTATGGATAAATCAGCAACACTAACATTTCAGGGTTGCATCCTGAAGGAATCTGCCTTGGAGTTACATCTCTGTTTCTTCAGAAGAAATCGTAAGGGATCCATAAAGCTTAATGTTTGTGACTGTTGACCGTGGTAAAGAGAAGAGTGAAATAAGTGAACACACAGATGGGGGTCTTGAACTACCTGCATTGGGATTATTTGAGATGGGCTGCACGTAGGGGGCAGGGATCACCCTTATTTTGAGGTTATGTCTTTCATGGAAGCTCTCAGGTACTTAGAAGAGAGGCATTTATTGGTTCTCATAAGATCATGGGACAAAATATTAAATTCAGTTGGAGTCGGTGATTTCTTTAAGCACATAGTCCTTTGGAAACATTACTTGGTAGAAAGAATATTGAGTTTTGCGTCCAGATAATTTGAACTTTGGCTCTACCACTTACTGGCTGTGTATGACTTTGAATCTTAACTTCTCAGAGACTTGGTGTTGCGGAATGAATGTTGTGTCCCTCTATAATTAATATACTGAAGGCCTACCCTCTGCTGTAATAATATTTAGATGTGAGGTATTTGGGAGGTGATTAGGTCATGAGGGTGAAGCCCTCAACGATGGGATTAGTGTCCTTATCAAAAGAGACACAAGAGAGATGATTTTACCCTATACCAGGTGAGGACAGAGAAAGAATGTGGTTCTTGCAAGCCAGAGTAGCTTAAATATGCTTAAAAAAAACCCCAACTATGTTTTATTCTGACCGAGGAGTATGTTATTTCTCTGAAAAGTAGTATCATAATTTTGCTGTTAAGATTATTATTATGGTTTCCCTGTCATTTTTTGTTGAGGATCCAAAGGTATAAAACTGGAAGTTCTGCACCATTGGAAGATGCAGTATATTACTGTGGTTGATTTCTCAAAACCAGCTCCATTGCTTACGAGAGGCATCTCAGGAGACACTGCCACCATAGTCCCAGCTCTGTCTCTTACTGGCTGTACCATATGGAGAGTTCTGTAACTACTTCAGGTGTCCTCTTTGGTAATCGTATGGTAACCAATGTGGTAACCATAATTGCGCTTGCTTGTTAGGGTTGCTGTGAAGACAAACTGAATTAATACATGCAACGTACATAGACCAGTGCTATGTATCACCTTTCCCCACCCCCCACTCCATCACCATCACCATCACACTAATGGACAGCTCTACAGCCAAACCTCGGTGTGCATTAAGAAGAATTTCTAGAGGAGCTCAGTTTTCGGCTCAAAGAGCATTTGCCACACTACTTCTTTAAGACTCAGGAACACCACATAATAGATCTCATAGTTCATTTAGCAGCTGGGCCAGGTGTGTTTTGTGGCCGGCATCCCTTGCACTCAGGAGGAAGCAACCCTGCCTGAAACTAAATGTGGGAATTGTGCATGTTGAGCTTCCTTTGTCACTGTAGTATCATAGGTGTCCCTGACAATATTTCCTGGAGGTGTCCCATGACTGTGTTGGCACTTTTGTTTAACCACGTGCTATCTGTTGATGGATCTGGGAACAGGACTTCTCAGCAGTCATTTGTCAGGAGATACCCTGTCAGGGAACAGCCCCCGCCATTGTGATACACACATGTACTTAGTGAATCACGCATTTCAAATAAATCAAAGTTGATCAGGCCCAGCCTCACTGTGTCACTGGGCTGAGAGTTATTCTGATAAGTGGCGGGGTTGATGGCTGCCTGGCTTTGCTAGGTTTGTCCACAGGTGGCATTTTAAAGGGAGGACTTGCCCACGGTTCCCGCTGTTACTTGGTGCGACCGGGGGAGGATGTGCACGTGGAGACCAGGAAAGCACATCTCCCTGATTTTGGAACAGAAAGAGCACATTTGGAAAACATGACCACACATGCCTCTCTTGCCCTCACTCTGTGCCTCAGGAAAGCCTGGCTGGACACGATGGGGCCCTGTTCTTGCCAACGTTTTGATTCTTTTCTACACACCTAACCTCTCCTCCCTGGCAAGAGGAAGGGATTCGGCTGGCAGAAAAGATGCAAGTCACTGGGTTTGTCTCCTCTTTCACCTTTCTTTGCAGGTGAGTTAAAGGCCAGAGAACAAACAGGTGAAAAAAGAACAAGGAACCCTTGAAGAAGGATAGGCAGCATGGGTCTTAGAGGCTGCAAAAAGAAGCTAAAAGACAAGGTCAGGTTCTGTTACTCTAAACTTGCTTAAGCTGAGAAGAAAGAATAATTGAATTAAGTTGGCAGAAGAAAGATCTTTTGAGGAGCAGGGCTTGGATAATGGCTATGTTTTCCCAAAGTTTATAGCACGTGCCGTGTCCCCAGAGGTGCCTATCCAGTGAGTGCATGAATGCATGAATGAATGATAGTGATGATAAAGTCTCATAGGCCTGGATTTTGAGCTTCAGTTCATCACTTAGTATCCCTGTGGCCTCAGGAAAATCTCTTACACATTCCAAATCTGTTTTCTAACCTTTAAAATAAAACTCATAATACTTCCTTGCAGGATTGTGGAGAGGGTTAAGATAATACATGTAGCCACTCAGTGCATAGAGGTTATACTAAGCAACTATTGCTTAATATCACTTAAACTATTAATATCACTATTAAACTATTGTTTAATATCACTTAAAACAGGAGTTGTCAAACTTTTGGAATATGGGCACCCCTTTGTAATTTGAAAGTAGTTTGCAGATGTCCCCATGTTAAGGTATGCATCAGTGATGGAGATTATACATCCTGGCTGAAATCAGTAACACTTTAATTAATTAATGAGTTTGGAGAGGAAGGGAGAGGAGCAGAGGGAAAGGGAGAGAGAGAGTGAATCTTAAGCAGGCTCCATCCCAGGGCAGAGCTCAATGTGGGGCTTGATCTCACAATCCTGAGATCATGATCTGAGCTGAAATCAAGAGTTGGGCACTTAACTGACTGAGCCACCCGGGAGTCCCAAATCAGTAACAGTCTTAAATGAACATTTCTCTGAGTAATCACAACTCATCTACATACATACATGAAAATTATGAGCCATTTATTCTCTCTGCATACAAGGCATAGTGCTCATACATATTATCATGGGTTCTTGTAATAGCCCCACTGACTTCCAGGTGCCTGGGAGCCACCAGTGGAAAAGACTGAGCTCTAACTATGGGTGGGCCACCTTTAGAAGAGAGGATAAATTTATCTTAGTACTGATGGTAAGTCATGCAGGATGGAGGAGATGATCTCACCCAAAAATGGTCCTTCAGACTAAAATCTTTCAAAGTTGGGATTATTTTCTTCTCTGAGAGCGATAGTTTTGTGCTCATCTAGCTGTAGGAGCTTGCTAGATACCATCTCTTCTCATAACAATGGGACTGCTTTCCAAGCTCATCTGCTGAGGATAGAAGAGTAGTCTTTGTGGATGTTTTGTTTTTTCTGTGTGCTTTATAATCAAAACCACTGTGAACTTGTATTTGAGCAGAGCCCGAGATGAGGGCTTGTTTGCAGGCAGTTTATTTTGGGAAGTGATTTCAAGGTGTGTGGGGGGTGCTTGCTAGAAAACTGGGAAGCCTGGAAATCCCATTGAATGGTGTATTATTAGCTGGTTACTGCTGGGGGCAACTGGAACGCAATGCCATCAGGGACATTTTAAGAGCTGTGTAAAATGTACCTCAAAACTGTCCCCTGAAGCATGTAGGAGGAGGGCATTTTTTCCACCAGCTCCCATCTTCTGATGGTCAAAGGTTACTGCATAGGATGTTAACTCTCTTTTCTGTCTAGGTTTGCACACATGTCAAGATGGCTGGATGGGGCTGATGAAGAAATGGGGATGTGGCTGAGGTACAAGATTGCCATTTAATTCTCAGGCGCAGCCGGTGCCACAGCAAGGGCTGGGTCAGAAAAGTGAGCCAAGAAAACAGGAAGTGGGACACAGGAGGTCCCCAAGCAGTGAGACAAAGCACAAGGAAGGAGTGACTAATTCCTTCTGTAGTCCCAGGGAAGGTTTTACAGAGAAGGCACTAAATAATCAGGCTGAGGTCTTGAAGGATGAAGAGGAGCCCACCATGGTGTTACAGGGATGAAGGGCATTCATGCGAGACACAGAAAGACAAAAGGGCATGTGTGGTGTGGGCCTGCCCTCAAAGTCTTCACATGTCTACTTTCTCTCAAGGGTTCCTGGCTCAGGCCACTATTTCACTTAAGCTTTTTATTTGTTTTGCTTTGATCATAAAAAATAGTTATTCTGGGCGGATGATTACTGTAAGGCGATACTAGAAATCAGGGATTACGGGGGAACAAGGCTACTTCAGTTGGTGGCTCAGCAGTCATGACTTCGGCTTAGGTCATGATCTCAGGGTCCTGGGATCAGGCCCCACGTTGGGCTCCCCACTGAACCAGGAGTCTGCTTCTCTCCTTCTCCCTCTTCCTTTCCCGCTGCTTGTGCTCTCTCTGTCTCTCTCTCAAATAAATAAATGAAATCTTAAACACACACACCCCCCCCAGGGGTTACCTGTAGGAGGGGTTTTTCACTGGCCAGAAATGAATTCAGCCCTCTATGACTGAGGTCTATGTGTGTCCCCTGCATCCTGGGACTGCTTGTGTCCAGGAATTGTGGGTGTTTTGTGCCCCTTTCTAAGGTGATGCTGAACACCATGGTTTTCCAGTCTTCTGTGATGCCTATCGTAGAATCCCTATAATACGGGTTAATTCTATTCACGGCTGACCCTGTTGGTTAAACAGTGCTTGTTGGTTGTCATGTTGAGGACTATCTGGGCCCCTGCAGCAGTTGCCTCACCTCTTACTTCCAGGCAGTCCTCTGTGGTGTCTATTTCCTGCCACCACCAGACAGACGTGTCCTTTGCCTTTTCCACTCCTCTTTCCATACAGAAGCTCTCCGAATGGGATCTCATAACTACCACTTCTGTCTCAATGTGGGTTCCTCAAATCCATGGTCTCGTCAGACTCATTTCTCATGGCTAGATCCCAGCATCTCCTTGACTTCAGTCATCAGTGAGCACATGTGTGTGTGGAATATGTGAGTGTGAGTGCGTGTGTGTGTGTGTGTGTGTGTGTAGCAGGGTTTGGTTGAAGGGTGGGAGGGTTTCTTGGGATGTTGGAAATCACACAGCTAGGTAGCTGCTTATTCCATTAAAACATAAGGATTGTGCATGTGTGGATCTTTTATTTATTGTGTGTCTATTCCAGTCCAGGCTCGTGTCCCATTTCCAAAAATGTCATTGCATCAACTCTATGAGAAACTCATCATTCCTGTTTTGTGGAGGAGGCAGCAGACTCATAGAGTTGAGTAATTTGCCCAACATCACATAATTTTTAAGTGGCTGAACGAGGCTCCCTTCTAAGCATTAAAAACATAACTGTTGGGGGGCAAAAATCACAACTGTTGAAATAAATTAAATTACTATCTGCTTAGGACATGTTACTAAGTACCTAGTACTTTGATACTTGGGGAACAGTGTGAGGGGTCAACTTTAAATAATAAACTTTTAAATAATAAATAACTTTATATAAATAATGTTTAAACCAGTCAAAGAAGATTTTTTGTTTGCCACCAAGAACTCTGACTGGTTCAGCATTAGACTGTGGCAGGTCTATGACCCAGTTTATGGCTTGGGGTTCAAAGTAACATCTGTGTATCATTCCCCTGACTCACAATTTCTTTAACCTTTATATCCTGACAGAAGTGCTTTAATTTCTGCTGGGTTTTCAAAGACATTAAAGTATTTCTATTGCCCTTTGAATATTACTCACAAAATTTTTCTTTTTTGCTTTCTCCCATCCAAGTACTAACCAGGCCCGACCCTGCTTAGCTTCCGTCTTTTTTGCTTTCTGATTCATGATGATAAATAAGAAAAAAACTAAAGGAAAAAATTATGGAATTATTATCTATAAAGTCATTAATATACATGTCCTTTCAGAAGAAATTATTTAAAATTACTTGCAATGAATTTTCTTGAAAATTTTTAAAAATGTCATCTATGACTCTTTATTCTTTCCTCTAAGCAGGGCCTTTGCTAAAGGCTGTCTTTAAATGCTAAATGCTAGAGATGGGAGTCCTGATAATAAAGAAATATAGGAAGCATATAGTTCAGTTTGAGAGAATAGACATTCCTATTAAAAAATCACTAATTCTAAGCTCAAGGTAATACATTTCCCACAGGCCAATCTCTCTTGTGTTACTAGGCTCTCTTGTGCTACTGAGCTGTCTTGTTTTTTTTTTTTTTTTTTTAAGATTTTACTTATTTGAGAGAGAGAGATTGAGCACGAGCAGAGGGAGGGTCAGAGGGAGAGGGAGAAGCAGACTCCCTGCTGAGAAGGGAGCCCCACATGTGGCTCAATCCCAGAACCCTGGGATCATGACTCAGATTCTTAACTGACTGAACAACCCAGGAGCCCCCTTGTAGGTATCTTTTAATTAGAAAAAAATCAGAAAAAAGTTTTAATTCATCTGACTCTCCAACCATTCACTAAAATGGTCTATTTAATTTGTGGGTCCTCCATCAGGTGGATCATGTCACTCTTGAACTTCAAGCAGGCTAATTACATTCCATGTTTGACATTGGCAAAGGCAACCTAAAGATCTCCTTCCCACCCTGCCCTTGCTGCTGTAGCCTTGACTACTTCTGCCAAAATCTCATGGGTGAGCCATCTGGGCTGCAGGCTACAAGCTTCCCAATCCATAGTTTTGCTGGTCTGGGGTTGCTGACTTGCAGTGAAGACAGGGCAATGTGGACATGAAACTCCACGGTTAGTTAATTCTACTGGTTTTACCAGAGCCAGCAGAAGAAGTCACTTGCCTGTCTCACCCAGAAAGTTCTTAAGCAGACAGCTTTGGATGCATGTATAACTACAAAAGAGAAACATGTATTGGGTCGGTCTTACTGTGTCACTAGACTGCTTTGCCCCAACTTCTTCATTCTGTGATTGTCTCATCGCTAGGCAGGAGTAGACTGAAGGGCAGCCTTGTCTGACTGCTGTCCTGGTCTTCCATGGTGGTCCCCTGGGTAGCCCCGTGCTGGTGGGTTCTCTTGAAAAGGGATGCTGTGCCATGGCACACGTCTGTGGTCAGAGCTAGGTGAGAACCCGTGCTTCTGATAAAATCGGGTAGATACAAGTTGGTGTTTAATAGGTAAGTAGAATACTCATTGCTTTTGTCATCCGTTTACCCTCCAATACTAGAGCCCTGTTTCTCTTCAGCCACTAAGCCTACCTATTCATCAACATGCTACTTGAACTTGAACATCCATTAGGCTGTCTATTTGGCTTCCCGTCTGGCTTACCTCCTAAATTCTTCGTATGTGGAATTTTTGTGTTAGTCTTTTTTTGAGAAAATACCAATTGGTAAAACAAATGAACACATTTCCATCTCTTTCACTTTTAGTTTATTTTTAAATGTCAAGATAAAAACATCAAACCCTTGTGGCTTCTTTGAAGGATGGTCTATCGACAGGTTGGCCACATTATGTCTTTTAATTATCATAATAACATTTTTTTAAAAGATTTTATTTATTTATTTGACAGAGATCACAAGTGGGCAGAGAGGCAGGCAGAGAGAGAGGAAGGGAAGCAAGCCGATGCGGGGCTCGATCACAGGACCCTGGGATCATGACCTGAGCCAAAAGCAGAGGCTTTAACCCACTGAGCCACCCAGGTGCCCCATAGTAACATTTTAAACAACTCGTCAACTTAGGAATTTCTTATGTTTGCAGGTCCTCTGTTTGTTGCTGTATTTTTTAAAGTTTCCTCAACTCTTGTTAATACAAAGTTTCCAAAGACTAATAATCTTTATAAGAAAGCGAAAAGCTTACTCTGACATCCATACCTATTCTCTTACATCTTTCTTACCCATGATGTTATCCAGAGCACGAGTAAAAATATTATTCAGCCTTCCTCTAAGTGGAATTGGCGGCGCGTTAAAAATCCAGAAAATATTCCTACTGCCCCTATAAACTGGAAATTAATAGCTCTCCTTTCTTTTTAAAAATTAGATTATCATTCCATTTTGCATAAAACATTACATATGGTAGCTTGCTTTCTTGTCCCAAGGAAACATTTCTTTCTATTAAACATGGTTTGCATCTACAACTTAGCGTATCATTAGAAAGCAAGCAGTTTGAAAACATAATATTTGTATTTCACACTTTTTTTTTTTTTTTGGAAACACCCCTTCTGTAGCAGTTAAAGGCCCTGATTTGCACTTCACTGATGAGGGACCAGTGCACTGAGGGATTTAGCTTTTCAAGCTCAGATTCAACTCCAATGTGCTGGAATGGAATACAAAGTACAGCTCTGCATTCATTATCACTTAATTATACAACTAGTTGGGTTTTCAAAGGCATTTTCCTCCCCAAAGCGAAATCTGTGCCAGGTACTTTTGTTTCCCTGGAACGACATTTTAAATTTAAAAAAAAAAAAATTAAGTCTTCTTCCTGTTACAAACTGAGGAATATTCCTAGGTCCCGTCCTTTCCTAAGGATCAACGGGAAAGCCCAGGCTGGTCTTTGTTATTTTCTTTTTCAATAAGCTGTTCTTAAATGGAAAACAGCGATGATAGCTTTTGTCTTTCAAATGATTAGCCAAAGGGGGAAATAATCCAACTCAGTCTGTGCTTCTCTGATTTCATATTTAGGACAAGTTTTAGAGTCACTAACACAAAAACTGAGAACAATGGATCTTTACACTCCTTAGACGAGGGTGTCTCACCTCAGCACTATTACTATGTAAGGCTGGACAGCTCGGCTCATTGTTGTGTGGGGCCGTGTTGAACATCGTGGAAGTTTAGTGGCCTCCCTGGCCTCCACCCACAAGGCACCTGGAGCATGCCTCCCCACCCCCAATTTGTGACAACCATCAAGGTCTCCAGACATTGCCAGATGTATCCTGGAGGAATAAATAGGTCCTTGATTGAGAACTACTGGTCTGGAACTATGAGGGACTAAAATCATAATTATTTATGTGCTATGGTTTTGAACTCATTCTCTGCAAGGGTATTTGAAAATAGTTTTCTAATCCTTGGTTCTTCATCTTCTGGCAGACTGTTTGAATTTAGAGGTGTTATGCTATTTCCATTGGAGAGCTTGGGTGGAATTAGGACAGCATCTCCTGGCTTCTGTTCTTGTCTTCCCCCTCCCCCCATCCAACTCCCCACCCCAGTTCCTACCTATTTTCCACACAGCAGCTAAAGCCATGCTTTAAATGACAGGAGGTCACAACTCTCCTCTTTGCAAAACACTCCATTGGCTCCCAGCTCACTCAGAGCCAAAGGAAAGTCCTTACAATGTCTAGGAGGTCCTTCAGGATCTGGCCTCCATTCTAACTCTGACTTTAGCTCCTGTGGATCCTTTCTAGCTCTTCCATGGCCCTGCCCTGAGCCTTTTCACCTCGGGATTTTTGCTCTCTTCCTGAGAGAGGGAGCTCTGTCCTCTCCCTCAGAGAACTGCATGACCACCTTTTGCTTCTGCTTTCGACTTGGGTGAGGGATCTCTCCTTCTCGGCCCATCCCCCACTCCCTACTGTCCTCCTTCTCCCACTTTATTTTTCTTCAAAACATAGGCCACCACATGATGTAGCACTTCCTTGTTCATTTTCTGTTTTTCTCCACTAAAGTATGAGCAAATGTCCGACCCTACCTCTTGCTCAGGGGCAGTGTCCAGGTGCCCTGTGCACTGACTTGTCCAGCAATGCATCTGGTGCTCAATAAATATTTGGTAAAGGATTAAATACTCTTTCTGTTAATAAAATGAGTTCAAATACTTTGGTTCTGTCTTCATTTTCTTTCCAAATTAGAGTCCTCCCAATCTTAATCCCGATCCGGAGATGGACTATGATCTGTGCTCAAAGAAAGAGCTCATTTCCTAATCCTGGTGAAATCTTGTTATTGTTGTTATTTTATTGAGAGGGAGACTGATCATAGAGCTTGCTTTATTAATCAGGACTTTTTCAGTTGCAAAGGAGAGAAAACCCAACTTAAGGAAAGAGAGGAAGATATTTGCTCCTGAAACTGAAAATTCAGGAGCCCGTCTGGCTTTAGGCATGGGTGGTTCTGTTGCAAAGTTACGTCCTCAGGAAACTCTTTCTTGCTCTGCCTCCCTCCCTGCAGCTTCATACTCTTTTCATTCAATGGAAAGAAATGGCCAAATGGAGCTGCAGGTTTCCCTTCTATCAGTTTAGCAAACCCCGTGGAGAGCAAGTTCCCTTTTCCTTTGGGTTCGTGCAGATATCCTGGCTCTCCCTGGTCTGGCTGGGGCCACTAGGTCTTCACTTAACCAGTTATTGTGCTGGATCTGGGACACATGCCCCATGGGACACATGAACAAAGAGCAGAGAAAGAGCATTTCCCCAAAGGAATATCAGCAAACTCTCACAGAGGAA
>ML110399.1:0-74164 GCA_003697995.1 Taxidea taxus jeffersonii | reverse complement strand
CAGGAATGATTGCTGGGTGGACAGAGGAGCAAATGTCTCCTGCACTAAGACCAGATTCCCCTCCACCCCCAACGACAACCATCCTAAAGATTCCCAGAGCCTCACAGGAGGGCAGACCCACTGCCCTCCTGGGCTGTTTGCTATATATTCCATAAAGGAAACCAAACTATCACTGAAAATGCAACGAGAGGGGGAAAAATGGAATATATATCAGTACTTATCACGATAGTGATAAAAGGGAAATATGGCTAACCCACTTGGGAAGGGGTCAAGGCTCCTAAGAAGCAGGCTCAAGTATGAACACTTTTATTTCCCAGATTGCTGTCTAAGGAGACTGGGTCAGGGTACCTTTAGGACTTCTGTTTTGCAGAGTAGATGAAGGCACATTTGAAGCAAGAATTTGACCTTCCAGTACATACAAGTGAAGCCATGGCTGTTCCTTAAGAAGAAAGAGTCTATATTTAAAAAAGGACATTTATATATTTAAAGACAATGCAAATGCACATCAGTGTGAAAATGTTAAATATTTAAGGAATAGCAGTTTGAAAAGGCATGAAAGCATCACAGTACCAGGGAATGTCACATTACTGGTCAACTTGGAGGCCAAGGAACATGTGTTTCCCTGGCAATACCTTCAGGTGTACTAACTTTTGAAGATAAAATAACTCGTTAGTGGATCCTTTGAGTAACAAGGGGAAGTAAGTAGAAGTAAATAGAAGTAGAAGAAAGAAGGATAAGGGGGGTGGAGCAATGGAGTGAGCCAGGCTAGAACACCTTGCATCCCCAGTTGAGGGTTAAAGGGTATTTTTATAGTGTGACAATCTTTGTTACATCTTGGATCTATACACACACACACACACACACACACACACACACGATATATATACATGTATCATAAAATTTCATCACATAATTTTATAATATATTTATATAAAATTATATTATAACTTACATAAATTACAAATATAATTTTATTAAATATATACATTTGTTTTAGTTCTTGGTTCTCTTTTACTTTTTAGACCTTCCAAACATCCCTGGGATCCAACTGAAGATGACAACTTTACCAGTGAGCCTCTTTTTTTTTTTTTTTTGAAGATTTATGTATGTATGTATGTATGTATGTATGTGAGAGAGTGTATACCAGCAGGGGCAGGGGCAGAGGGAGAGGGAGAAGGAGACTTCCCACTCCTCATTGAGCAGGGAGCCCAGCATGAGGCTTGATCCCAGGACCCCAGGATCATTACCTGAGTGGAAGGCAGATGCTTAAGGGATGGAGCCACCCAGGTGCCCCACCAGAGCCTCCTGAGAGTCAGAATGGGCAAGCCTGTTCCCTGGCCTCATGAAAGGGAACCTTGATGACCCTCCAAAGTGGTCGGGTAATGTCTTTCATTCTCTAGCTTGGGACCACCTAGGAACATGCAGACTCCTGGGAGAAGGGAGTGCTGGTCCTGACCTGCAATGGACAGGATATAGAAGAAAATCTCAGTGTGCACAGGTTGGAGGATGGAACAAGAACCAAATTGCAGCCATTAAGGAAGGGACAATATGTGAGATTACTGATGTCACATAAATGTTTCCTTCTTTCAAATATCTATGATCTGGGCTCTCTGAAGCCTACAGCACAAAAGGAAGGAACCCAGAGCAGGAGAAGGATACTGTAATTTTATCACAAATTAAATGTTTGCTTCCCTGGGATTTAAAGAAAATTTTGTCTACATGTCAGAACTCCCTAGGTTCAGAAAGTCTAAAGGTGTAAGATGAAATGAGATGTGCAAATTGTTGTGGTGGGTTTAGGGAAGAAAAGAAAAAGTCTCTCTTAGGAATAATTATATCCCACATCTAGGTACAACTTCTGAGAGCTAGCTGGGTTGCAGTGCTCCATACAGGAATTCAGAATAAAAATGCAACTTGGTCAGGGGTCAGTGTAGCCATGCATAATATCCAGTACTTGCTTAGCTCAGAAATGATGGTAAGTTGGTTCAGGCTCAGAAACCTGCTTTGATTAACCCATTTTCTTTCTTTGGCGGTATCATCTATATTTTACACAAGGGGTTTTTAAAGTTGTTTTTTAAATTGCACTTTCAAGCCTGACTATAGGTGTTCAAGCTTGGCTCAGGGAATGAGACTTATTTTTTCCCTTTGAAGATGGCAGATTTGGAAATATTCCAGGAAAACAGTTTTTCCTTGAAGCTCTCAGTTGGGTGGTGATTAACTTCAGAAGCAGTGAGTTACTTTATAGAATATTCTTTTATTTCCCTTCCCCCACACCATTCCTCAGCAACAAACATTATAGGATTGGAGCATAAAGTAGTTTAGGGTTGCTAACTGCTAAATGGCACAGATGGGAAGGGGCATGAGGTATCCCTGGAAAAGCTCACTGCAGGCATACAGCTGCTGTTCTGAGCCCTTTACAAGCATTACTCATTCTAACTTTCAATGCATTGGGTTTAAATGCCACCTTAATCACCTATTGGCTGTGTGACTCTGAGCAAGTTACTTAACATTCTCATGCCTCAGTTTGCCTCCTCTAGAAAATGGGGAGAGTAACTGTAGCTACCTCAAAGGGTTCTTACAGGGACTAACTAGAACCCTTACAATACTTAGCACGTACCTGGCACAGAAGCATTTATAAATGTTAGCTATTATTGAATTTCTTAAATGATTACTACCATTTTAGAGATCAGGGAACTAACACTTAGAGAGATCAAATAATTTGCAGAAGGACATACAGTTGTTGGCCAGTGGCCACACCAGGACCTGCATCCAGGCATCTCTGCCTCCAGTACTTTGATTATTGACCCTTGATATTATGTTGCCCTAAAGGAACTTACAGCACAGGAGGGAAAGTACATATACTTAGAAGTAACTGTAATTTACAGAAAAAGAGAGAGGGTCCTAGGAGAGATTCTGTCCAGCCAGGGAGATGAGGGCTGTTTTAGAAAAGAGCAATATCTCTTCCTACCATTGTTCTGAACAATTCTAATACTGAATTGCATTTCCAGTTCTTGGAATGCAACTGAACTGCATTTCCAGTTATTGGTTGTGGGTTTTCAAATCTGGCTTGGGACACTTTTTTTTTCCTATGTAAGGGTTAAATTTGGAAGGATACCATAAAAATGGTATCCTCAGTGGCTTCAATGTTGCTCCAACTCAAAATCTTTTCTTCATGAGAAATCACTTCTCCATGCTTCCCAAATTCAACCTGACTAGAAAACCATCCCACCACTCACAGGATTTACCGAACTTTGCTGATCTTACCACCATGTTCCATTTCTTTCCCTCTAGCCTTTGTATTTTCATAACCATCAAGTAAGATTTTAATCTTACAATTCTTCATGACATCAGACATTTTCCCAGTGATTTTTAAGTGCTCACAGCATCTCCAGCTTTCTTTTTAACATGCCTGCATTTCCCCCCATCCTATTCATTTGCTGAGGTCACTGCTAGGCATTATCCTTCACTTCATCACTTCTTCAAAAGGATTAGAGAGACTTTTGGATTTGTTTCTAACAGGTTCTCTAGAATTTTGTTTATAGGGTTTTTTGGGTATCACTAAAACAGGCAAGGAAATGATAATAATTTACTGCTACAAATTAGGCTGGGTTTTTGGTACTGTCTGATCAGGGCTGAGCTGAACTACAGTAACCCAGAAGGAGCAACACACTAAAGATGAACCACAGCATTCCTTAACATGCATGATGTTCTATTCTCATTCTTTCCATTATACCATG
Organism: Taxidea taxus jeffersonii; assembly: GCA_003697995.1. Taxonomy (NCBI): domain Eukaryota; kingdom Metazoa; phylum Chordata; class Mammalia; order Carnivora; family Mustelidae; genus Taxidea; species Taxidea taxus. The sequence continues at coordinate 70,430 of ML110399.1, read as the reverse complement.
GATAGGCTGTTCCCAAATTGGAGCACATCAGAGGTAGCTTAATACAAGTATAATAGGACAGGCCTCACCACTGGGAATTCTGATGTGGAGGTCTGGGGAATTATCTAGGATATGTCACAAAGGGATATGCTAGAGAGTCGTTGAAGGAAGGCTGGTAGAGATGAGAGCTGCTATGCTACACCGTGGATGTCCAGGGAAGGCCTGTCTGAAGACGTACAGTTGATTCATGCTGAGACCTGAATGAGGCGAAGATATCTATGAGTATGTGGGAAAGAACATTCCAGGCAGCAAGAGTATGACTGTGGTGTGTGTGTGTGAAGGAGAAAGGGAAACAGTGTGATTAAAGAATAAGGAGAGTGTCCAGATAACATAGTCCTTTAAGGACCATTTTAAGGAGTTTGTGTTTCATTATAATTACCCTGTGCCATGAATTGATTTGCATTTTAAAAAGACCACTCTGTGTGCTCTGTGGTGCGTGGTATGGGTAAAAGCAGGCTGAAGCCTATTTGGGAGTCTCACTTAGAGCTGGTTGGAATGCAAGAAAGAGTGGGAGCTGGCCCAGTGAAGGGGGTGTGTAGTGGAGTACTTCAGGAAGAAGAATGGCAGGTGCAGGGCCCTGAGGTGGAAAGATTGTTCTAGAAACCGAGGGACGGTAGAGGAGTGGTTTCAGAGGAAAATGGAGAACAGATAACATGGACTCCAGGATACCAGGATAAAAATGCTGAGTACAAAATATCAGCCAGGGTGGGCTGAGGGATCTGGCATCTTCTGAATGACTAGCTTTTGTAGGCAGGGGCATTTTTCATTTGTTCATAATGCAACCTGCTCTGATTTTCCCAAGAAAATCCAGAAATTTGGGTTTTTGTTTTCTTATTTTTAAATTTTGGCAAGGTAGTTCTTATTTTTATCTTTCATTAAGTTTTTTAAAAACTTCTAATCCAGTATAGTTAACATACAGTGTAATATTAGTTTCAGGTGTAAATACAGTGATTCAACACTTCCATACAACAGCCAGTGCTCATCACAGTGAGTGCCCTCTTTAATCCCCATCTCTTATTTCATCCATCCTCCAACCCACCTCCTCTCTGGTAAACATCACTTTGTTTTCTACACTTAAGAGTCTGTTTCTTGGTTTCTTTCTCTCTCTCGTTTTTCTTTTGGCCATTTGTTTTGTTTCTTAAGTTCTGCATATGAGTAAAATCCTACAGTATTTGTCTTTCTCTGACTGACTTATTTCACTTACCATTACACTCTCTAGCTCCACCTATGTCATTGCAAATGGCAGGATTTCATTCGTTTTTATGGCCGAATGATTTCCACTGTTCATATAATGTACCACATCTTCTTCATCCATTCCATACAGAAACACTAATTCAGAGGGATACATTCCGCCCCCCCCATGTTTATTGCAGCATTATTCACAATAGCCAAATTATGGAAGCAGCCCAAGGGTCCATTGATGAATGGCAAATTAGTTTTTAAAAAACAAACGTTGGGACGCCTGGGTGGCTCAGTGGGTTAAGCCGCTGCCTATGGCTCGGGTCATGATCCCAGGGTCCTGGGATCGAGTCCCGCATCGGGCTCTCTGCTCGGCAGGGAGCCTGCTTCTCCCCTCCCCTCTCTGCCTGCCTCTCTGCCTACTTGTGTGATCTCTGTCAAATAAATAAATAATAAAATCTTAAAAAAAAAATAAAAAAAAATAAAAAATAAAAAACAAACGTTTTTCCACTCTGTGTGAGCTAAAGAAAAAGGTGCCTGTGGGATGGATTTCCAGTATATGGTCTTTGAGCAGCATGACAACCCAGTGATGCCTCTATGAAATTAGTGACGGTCTCCTGTTCTCTATACTTACCAGCACTCTGAAGGAAAGCTGTTTTATTATAGTGATGACTGCGGTGAACATGGTTCTGCCAGAGTTGTGCCCTGTATAGTTGCCGAAGTTAGCAGCCCTACCTTTGAAAAGAATACAGAAGGGGAAGAAGTGACAGGAGAACATGAAATAGACAAGGACAATGGCATGTTGGAGCCAACTTGCACTGGCTCATTAGAGCCAATTGTGCACCTATTTTGAAAACTCTGCACTCACTAATGTCACCTCAGAAGCTGAAGTCCATCATGGTGAGAGTATTTACACCAGGCATATTGGCAGATACTACAAATCAGGGCTTTATCCTCTCAGAGAACTGGTTGTTAAACATTTACCAGGGTACTGGACTAGATCATCTCATGAAGGGCTTCAAGGACCTTTAAGTATTCGGATTTTAGACTGTAGGCAAGGGAGAGACAAGAAAGTAACCTCTACATTCTTGGCCTCTTCATTCAAAGAGCCCTTCACTTCTGACCTAAGTAAAACCTTATTTTCCTTTGAAGAGATGTCTGCTTTTGCACCCTGCTGCAGTGGATGTCTTCACCCTTGCTCATCTGTGTCCAGGCACAAAAGGAAAGAAGGGAACAATATACGTTCATCTCCCTCAGCCTCTTTCAACCATTACTCCTCTGATCTCCAGTAACCTCCTCTCCTTTGGCACTCAGTATATTTCTTTTTTTTTTTTCTTTTAAGTTTATTTTATTTTTTCAGTGTTCCAGGATTCATTGTTTATGCACCTGACCATTAAGTAGAGTTACTGCTGACTTCCCCAAATGAGGGCTTCGGTACCTTCCTCTAAGACTTCCCATCCATACCAAGGGTCATCAACTCCCTGGAAGACTCACTGCTCATGTGCATAATCCATCAAGCACCTTAATCTCATGATCTTGTCGTGTCACCAATGTCAGGGACATTTCACCTCTGCTCTACCTGAGACACACCCAGAGTCGCACCTTGGACAGTAGAGCCAGTTTTGGAACTGATGTGTCTCTGAAATGTGATTATGAGGACACCTTTACTGTTTGAGGTAAGGTTTGAGGTAAGGATTAAATGACATGATGTATGGGAAATGTCTAGTAATGCCTGGCAAATAAAAGGCATCCAGCAAATATTTCCTTTCCTTATCTTTTGTTTTCTTTTAAAGATAGAAATACAATCTTGAAGCTCTGATATTTCTTCCCCCTTTATTTTGAAGTATCATTTGAATTTGACATAAATGGCTTGTGTGTATGTATTAAACTTTCTGGTAGGTGACATCTTTAGGAATCTGTGTTTTCTTCAGCACTCAGGAGCTTCTGGCATCTGATATTATTGGCAGCAATTGTGCTAACATGCACAACACAATACCCACCCTTTTAATTACAGAACATTCTTGCAGTAAAGTGACACTGATTCTCATCTGATTAATATTTATAGTTTTCACTTTTGGCTAAATGCCAGCTATCTTCATCATGTGAATTTCATTGGCTTCCCAGCTCCCCTTTGCTGCCTCTCTTCCATTAGGTTATTTGCAAGAGCATATATCTTTGTTTTACCCAGTCCATAATTTGCGGTTCCCTTAAGTCATAGGTTTTCTACCCATGAGGGGCCTTTAATCAGCAATTATATCTAAACATTAGTGAGCAATATTATATGTGAATATTATGTGCCTTTTAACAACAAGAATGCTCACATTTGAGGGAGTGTGGGCAAGAGTCACTGTTCACCATCACTTTGACTACTGTGTGCAAATTGGTCCTCCTGGTTATTAATTAAGGGAGTACTGGACCTCTCTCATCTGTGCCCTCCTTTTTGCTGTTTTTCTTAATCTTCTGTTTGCTCCTCTTAGAATCCAAAAATCTATATTCCAAGATCCAAGCCATATTTTAACTAGTCACTGCAAAAGAATTTGTATTTTTTTCACAAACTTTTGCAAGCGTGGGAAGGTGTTGACCATAACAACAGCTGTGATGTACTTTGTTATATGTTATCATTTTAAAATATCCAAATCCAGATGTACCAGAGGTGAAATTATTTTCCCTGAAGTAAAAAGACCATACATATTAAGGATTCCATCTTCAAAATCTCTTTATCTTCCATTTCAGTTTGATTGTCACTGGTCTAATTTAAATCCTCATTATTTTGTGCTTGGGCAATTTCAATAGCATCCTAACTGTTCCTGGCTTCTTTCCATCCAAACTTGCATCGTCATGTCCAATAATTTTCAGTGATGACCCACAGACCATGGCAATGCTTTTCAAAGAGTGTTCCAAGGGGCATGCTGGGTTCCGCAGCAGTGTCTAGAAAGTCAGATTGTGGCTAGAGGGCAGGGTGTCAGGTCCTACCTCTGCTTCAAGTAGGGCAGCTCTGTTTTGATCAATTTTATTATATTTGGGTTCCTTGCAGGACTCTATTTAAAGCAAGCATTTGCTGTTGAAAATTTATTGGTCCTAAAGAAAAGCCTGCTGTCTTGCATGATATGCAAATCCCTTTTCCACATGCCTCCACACTGGCATTCCACCTACCTCTTTCTTCTCCTTATATTGTTTGGCTTACAGTGAATTGCTCACTCATCATCCCTTTAATAGCATTTCCTGGAGCCTTTGTTCATACTATGACATCTTTGCCTGGATTGTCTTCCCATTGTCTACTTGAAAACTACATCATTTATTCATTTAACAACTAATTATTGAGCATCTTCTATGTCTGTGCCCTGTTTTAGGTGCTGGGGATACCTACTAATTCTTCATGGCCCACTTTATGACATCTCTGTGGTGCTATCCAAGCAAATTTATCTGATGCATCCTCTTTACTTCCATGATACTTTGTCATACTGGTATTCTCTAATTAACTACATTATGCTCTGATTTTTTTTGTGTTTTTCTTTTTGCGAGAGAGAGATATCCCTATCTTATTTATGGATATATTTTTTCCCCTCGTATCATAGTACTTGATTAGTAGCTTAAGAAAGGTTTATTGGGTAAATGAGTAAAGAAAATACTTTTTTGTTTTGTTTTGTTTTTGTATCTATTTACCCCTGCTAAACAGTGAGTGCCATAAGGGTGGGATCTTTGTCTAGCTTGCCTGACATGTGGCAGGTGTTCAATGATTATTTGTTGAATTGATGAAGAGTTCTCATCTCTGCTGTGAAGCTAGCAGCTGTCGGAGTAGGAATAGAGTGGATAAAAGGCATTTCAAGGTGTTCTTGGTGTGGAAAGTGCTCCCTCGGGAGGTTTGTGGGGTTGAGAGTGCCCTGGGCATCCTCAGCTACTGTCTGTAACAGTCTTGGGCTGTTTACTTGTACTCCTGTTTCAGTTACTTTGCTGATAGAATGGATGGTTGGTCTCAAACTCTTCCTCTTTTAAGTAGGAATAATACTATGATTCTCTGTATTTGGAAGCACAGCTGACCCTTGAAAAACACAGATTTGAACCGCATGGGTCCACTTATATGCAGATTTTTACAGATTTATAAATGTATTTTCTTTTCTTTATGATTTTCCTAATAACTTTTCATTATCTAGCTTATCTAAGAATACAGTATATATGCATATAACATACAAACTCTGTGCTTTTATGTGTGTTTATGTTATAGGTAAGGCTTCTTGTCAGCAGCAGGCTATTACTAGTTAATTTGGGGGGAGTCAAATGTTCTACGTGGATTTTTGACTATGTGGGAGATCAGTTTTCCTAACCCCCACGTTGTTCCAGGGTCAACTGTACCTTGTGAATCGAAGAGACTGCCTTCTCAGAACTCTCAACTTTAATCCACAAAAATCACAATTAACAGCAGTTTCGGAAGGGTAGAATTTTCTTTATCTTTTGAGCAAGTTAATACATTACACACTTCTTTTTTCCTTCATCTATTATGTCAAAACACATGGCTATTTGTATAGTTGATTTTCTTCTCTTGCATATAAATGATAGGAACAGCAAATAAGTGGTGGCAGCAGTCAGTTTTAATACTATAATTTTAATTGTGAAAATAGTCTAATTTTTATGTTCATATATAGAAATCATAAAGGATGAGAGAAATCGTTTTTGATGATTCTGAGATATTAGTGAGAGAAATACATAGGATCCATATTATCACCTTTTATTTAATGTAACTTTAAATAAAGATTTAGTTAAAGGAAAGAAGAATGGCTGGAGTCAAAGGAGAAAATTTGAGAAGGTTAATGCAAAATTTAATAATTTCTTCAAAACAAAGGGTTGACTGGAAAAGAGGACAATTTCTCTGTTCCTTCAGAAAGCAGGACTGTAGGAAAAGGGTTGGAGTGACTAAGTCAAAGAAAGACTGTTGATTCTCAAGAGTTGTCGGCCCCTGGAATGAGATCTAACAAGACAGGTTTGGGACTTTCTTGACTCAGAGTTCTTTAGAAACAAGCTGGGATTTTACCCTGCTGGAAATGTTTTAGATATGAGTCTGGAAGTTCCAGCCTGGGATTTGGTGAATCTCAACTCTTTGCTGCTTCAGGTTATTCTGCAGGGGAGTAACAATACTTAGCCAGCCCAGAAAGAAAACATGATTACCAGCTATGATTAAAGCCTAACAACGCCTTGCTACTGTGGAGTCCATGGAAAACTTTGGTAAGAAAGGGAGTTTAAGGGGCATGGAATCCTTTGGCAGATAGGAAGGACCTTTGTTGGTTGACTTTGGAGCAAACGTAATCCCAAAGCGACTCTGGTTTCCATCCACAGCCTCGCTCTGCCACCTGCTGTTGGCTGCATCGCTCATTGCACTCCTGTGTTCAAAATTATTTCCAGGGAGAGGAACAGGAGTAGGTGGAAAGGGGGTATCAGGATTTCATTCCCAGAACTTTTTCCATGGAAAATGAACCCGTTTTGATAAATCTTGGGACCATCCTCCCCCAAAGAGCAAGTGTCACTCATAAGGCTACGCCAGTCTGGGCGTTGGGCTGCAGACCAAAATATCAGAGGAGAGGTGTGGACGTTTTCGGTAACTGAGGTGACAGGAGCCAGGGAGGGTCTACCCGCCACGCGCACCCCATTGTGGTTGCCCAGCGACTGCGGGGCGCTCAGAACGGCGTTACAGGGGCGTTGCTCAGAATGGATCCAGGGACCCGGTTAGGCAGGTCAGTCTCCCTGCAGGAGGCTGCAGACGCCCGTCCTGGGACATGGCCCAAAAGGCTCCAGGTAGACGCGAGGGTCACAGTTCTCGCCCTCTGGGTGGGTTCAAAGGGCTGGATCTGTTGCTGGTTGCTCCTCCTCGGAACAGCCACCTCGGCCAGTGAAGGCGGCTCGGCTGTCTTTGCAAAGCCGGAGGGGCAGCGGCGAACTGCTGAGCCAGCCACTGTGGCCACGGGCCCCCTCCGCCCGGCCGACGGTCCCAGGCGGGGGGCGGCCCAGGAGCGCCCCGCCCCCGCCGCCGCGGCCCGGACCGAGACGCACACGCTCCTTAATCCCCCGCCCCACGTTGCCCCGGCGACGGCCCAGACGAGCAGGTGATGCATTGACAGCGAGCAGATGGTCCCCTGCGGAGGCGAGCGCTGCCCACAATGCGCCCCGCGCGGCGATCCCACTGCCGCCCTCCCCAGCCCGGCCCGGCCTCTGCGGCCCGCATGCTAATACGGGTGGGGGGGAGGGTGCCGCGGGGGCGGGGTCACAGGGGCTGCGGAGGGCACCCCCTCCTTGCTCTCTGCGGTGCGGCGCGCACCGCGGACTTCTGAACGCCCTCCCTAAATCCCTGCACCAGAAGAGTTCCTCTCTTTAAACTCACCGAAGGACACTCTCCCCCGCCCAGCCTGCTCCGGCTCTCTCCTAATTCTCCCCAAGTGGTTAATTTCCATTGAGATAAACGCTTAACCCCCTCCTTTCGTGGCCTCACCCCCAGTCTGCAGCCACTACCCGCATCTGCTCCCTGCTGGCATTTAATATTCAGTCTTGGAAGACCAGAGGAATGGATTTACCATCACACATCCCCCCTCGCCCTTGCCCAGTCCCTGCTTCTTAGAGCTGGCGCTGACACTTGCTAAATGTGTACAGACGTATTATTTATCTCCCCCCCACCCCCACCCCATGCTTCAGGATCTCTTAGGCAGCTTCTCTTGGCCTTTCTTCCTGGAATTTCAAAAATAAATCACTCTTCCCCCGTGACTGCCGTGCTGCTCCCTCTAGGGAAACCCTCCCATTCACAGACCCTTCTCCTCCCATTCATTTGACACGCCCCACCCCTTCTTTACCCTATTCACCGCTGTGTGGCAAATTGAGGCGATCTTATAGTAAGGGCATGGAAACCGCTAGGCACTATTCACAATTTTAATACTAACTTCATAGCTGTCACATAAATTCATTCCCGAGCCTACCCTATAATGGCCAAGAAGGAACTTTAAGGGAAGAAAAAAAAAAACCCCAGAAAAAAACAACACTGAAGACACTGCTATAGTGTCTTTCTGTGATTTGCAGGTGTTTTTTGAAACTATTACTACAGTAACTGTAGATAGCTTTCTCTAGCTGTCACATAGGGTGCTTTTAAAAAAATCCTCCTTTTTATTTTACAGTTGATAAAAAAATGCCAATAGGCTTTTAAAAAAAGGAATAGAGAGAGAAAGAGAGCCTAGTGAATAAAGTTGGGATAATACTAGGTCACAGAGCTGTCGAAACTAATGTCATAGTGCGGCTGCTGGGCAGGAGTACAGAAAAGTTCTTGTTTCTTGATTTTTATGGAGATTTGGTCTAAGGCACGGAGCACTCTGTGAACAGGTTTAGAACAAGTGGCAAAGAAAGAACTCTTCACAATAAACTACTCCCTTCTGATGGGCTTTATGCCCACAAACACCTGTGATTTACAAAGAGGCATTGCAAGGGACAAAGGGAGGCAAGAGGGTCAGGCTTTGTGGGGAAATGATGCCTCATGTACCCATGGCCCTAAGGAATGGTTGTTTTATTTTAAACTTGTCTTGGATGCTTGCTACGCAACCTCACAATGAGAAAAGAAGCATTAGACTCTTCTAGTGGCTCCTAATGACTTCTTCAAATGCTTGTAACTCGTTTTGAACTTTCGTTTTGATAAGTTCTCAAACTGGAGAGTATTGTAGTTGCCGGAATTCAAGGAAGATCAACTTGCATGAAGATAGGAAAGCTAGAGATCATTTCATCAGACTTAGAAATAAGTGTTCAGAATGCTCACTTGAGGGGTGGACGACATTTGTGTTTATCAATAATTTTATGAACTTTTTTCCTCCAAGGAGTTTGATAATTTGATGTCAGTTTCCTTTCAATTTCTTGCTTCCTCCCCCTTCTCCTATATTTTGAAGTATTATTTTCATGGCTTCTCATGGCTTCGGCTCTCTGTTTTTTATAGTTTCTTTCCCTCTAATTTAGGGGTTTGGGCAAAACATGAAAGCACAAGGCAATGACATAAAGAATTACATACAAGTCAGGGGAAATTTCTTTTGGGCAGGCTGACCAAGAAAGACTCTTCAGAGATTGCCTGTCTAAAACAAGGGAAGGAACAGAGGGAGGAGCAAGCAAGTGGGGGTCTGTGCAGAGGCCCTGAAGCAGGAAAGAGCTTCAGGGGTCCTGAGTCACTGAGAGAAGTTTGGTATGCCTGGCACACTGTGAGTGGGAGCAGGATGCTGTGAGATCAGGTGGAGACATTAGTTGGGACCAGATCATGGGAAGCTGTGTCAGGCATGAGAAAAGACCGGATTTTATTCTAAGGGAAATAGGGAGCTACCGAAGGATTTTAAGTGAGGGCGCTATTTAATTGAGTATATGTTTTAAGAAGATCATTACTGCTGCTGTGAGGAATATGGACAGAAGTGTAATAGCTAGTTAGGGAAATGTTAGAGGGCTTTTGTAATAATCCAGATAGGAAATGATGGTGTCCCGGATTAAGGAGATGTTACTGGAAATTCAGAGAATGGATGGATTTGGGACCCACCTTAGAGAAAGAACGATAAGGCGTGATGAATGAGCGTGTGTGGGTGAGGTGATGGGCGAAAGAGAAACTAAGGAGAAACATAGGTCTGAACAACTTGGCAGATGGTGGTCACATTATGGAGATGGGGAGTGTCGCATTATGGACGTTAAGGACTGAACAAGAGTATGAGTCAAGAATTCTGTTTCAACGTGTTAATTTTGAGGAGGCCAGAGAGAGATGGTAGGCTTAGGAGCCGACCCTTGACTGGCCCCTGCGTCGTCATCGTTCCCTAAGGCCTCTCTGGATCAGTCATGTGGCTTGGCATGAAGGCATGAGCAGGCTAATAAGATTCCCAGCCTCTTAAATCCCAACTGGATATCCTGAGACAGCCGCCGGTTAGTTGCTGAGAAGGTATGAGCTGGAGGAAGAGCCATTAATGATCGTGGTCAAATGGCTGACATGAATACGCAGAAGCTATGAAACCTGGTCCAGGAGGAGGACGTAATCTGTGAGAGAGAGAGAGAAGGTGGCTTGGGGAAGCAAGTTCATTTTAAGAAGCTGTAATATGTGGGGTGCCTGGGTGGCTCAGTTAAGCTTCTGCCTTTGGCTTAGGTCATGATCCCAGGGTTCTGGGATTGAGCCCCGCATAGAGCTCCCTGCTCAGCCGGGAGTCTCTTTCTCCCTCTCCCGCTCTGCCTTCTTGTTTTCTCTCTCTCAAATAAATAAAATCTTAAAAAAAAACTTAAAAAAAAAAAGAAGCTGTAATACATGACTAGAGTAACATTAGAGGGAAGATCTATACAGCCATGCACTTGATGTCTTTACAGTTGCTTTTGACCCAGGCTGAATCTCTTCTCTTAGACTGTGAAACAACAATGACATGCAAATTGCTGGAAAGGTGATTTAAGAATAAAGGACAAACCACAAACACATAAAATTGGGAATGGAAAGAGGTGTGTAATATGTTAGGGGTTATGTTTGGGAAGTCAGTAATTCCTTCCTCCCCTTCAGAGTCCTGCTTCATAGAGTAAACGTCTGTTTTGCATCAACTTCTCAGCTCTGTTAATGTAGGCCAGAGGATTCTCACAGTAAGAGCTCCCTGGTAAAAATGAATTGGGGATTGAGGCTTAACTTTTAAGCTAGCATGGGTTTTCTACTCTCTCCAATCTGAGTTGACTGAAGATAACTCACAAGTCACAGTGGAGAAGCTGAGTAGATAAAATAGTGACTGGAAGGCATATTGGCCATAGTGTGTGAATTCTGCTTGCCATACAGAAATCAGGAGCTTGCTAGAAACCAGGTCTGTCGTGTCTGGACACAAGAAAGCAGAAGAGGAACCAAGAGGGAAGCCTGCGGGTCTCAACTGATTAAGCGTCTGTCTTTGGCCCCGGTGTCCTAGGATCAAGACCCACATTGAGCTCCTTGCTCAGCAGGGAGCTGAGCTCCCTCTGCCTGATGCTCCCCCTGCTTCGGTCTCTCGGACAAATAAACGAATAAAATCTAAAGAAGAACCAGAAGCAGCAGCAGCAGCAGCAGCAGCAGCAGCAAGATAAAGACACATAGTGAGAGATATACCCTTATTACTTTTTAAATTGTGCAACTACTGGTAAATTTGGCCCAATTATTTCTTGAGAGGAGGGGTGTTTGTTTCTAAATTTTCTCTAGAGAAGTGGAATAGAAGCTACTATACCTATAATTCCAAGGAAATAGATGGATAAACCAGTTTTCTCTTGCTATAGTAAACATAAAGATTTAAACTATAAGAAAATACTATGTAAAATTTTGTGCTGATACATCCAAAAGCCTCAAAATTATTATATTGTATTAATAGGCAAAATAATTAAAATTAACTCAAGGAGAGATGGAAGACCTAACTAGAACAGCAGTCATGACAAAAATGAAAATGGTTTCAAATAATTAACTCTGAAAAAAGTCTCTGAGCCCCATTTTACAAATGAGTTCTTACAATGGTTTAAAGAATTAGAAGTTCCACATTACAGATTATGTTGAGTTAACTAATTGGATGCCAAAAAAGAGTACAAAATTTAATTATTAAAGATATTAATAAAGATAAGTTGAGATATATGACAAGGATTTTCTATTTCTAAGGAAACTGTAGATGAATTATCCCATATTATTATCTAAACTAACCAAATATGCTGGATAAAATATTTTAAAAACCAAGTATCAGTGAGTTAAGAACAGTGGAATAAACTCCCAAAATATATAAGAAAGACAATAATTTAAAAGACACAATAAAAATTAATCAATCAGAAAATAAACATATAAACAGGATCAATAAAAATAAAAGCTGGCTCTTTGAAGAGGATAATAAAATTGATATACTCTGGCAAGATTTATCAAGAAAAAAGAGAGAAATGCAATATAAATAACATTAAGAGTTTTAAAAGGAGCATATACTGGATAGATTAAAAACACAAGTGGACACTGTAGTGTCAAATTTGGAAACTTAAAAAATAAAAATTTCTTAGAAAAACACAATTTACCAAAATGGACTCAAAAGAAATAGAAAGCATAAATAGCCTTATAATCATTAAATAGATTAAATGAGTAGTTAAAAGTTTTCCCTCCACTAAAAACATCAAAAGATGGTTTTACCAATATAGTCATCCAAATATTTAAGGGGCAGGTGTTTCAATCCTATGCAAACTCTATCAACAACCAAAAAAAGAATATTCTCTAAGTCATTGTATAAGGCTTATGTAACTTGATAACAAAACAATAAAAGGATATTGTAACAAGGATTACAATATTGTAACAAAAGGATATTGTAACAAAGCAATAATAAAGGATATCATAAGGGAGAAAAAAGTCAATTTTCAGCATGATCATTAAAGAAATAAAACTAAATAAAACAAAATATTAACAGACAAAATCCAGCCATATGCTAAAAAGAAAATACATTATGACCAAGTTGTTTTTATTCCATGAAGGTCCAGTTGGTTTAATATTGGAAATTTGATTAATGTAACATCACTTTAACAAATTAAAAGGAAAAAAATGATCCTCTTACCAGATGTAGAAAAGACATTCAATAAAATTTATAATTTCTTTCTAATTAAAAAGCAAACAACTCACCCCAACCCCAAAAGCTTTGCAAACTGGAAATAGAAGGGAATTTATTCAATCTGATATAGCAATCTACAAAGAATAAATAAGTAAATAAAAAAATACACCAAATATTGTATTTGATGGGATAATTGTTGTATAGATTCCTGTTTACATCAGGACCAATCAGGCATATATAGCTTTTATAAAGGCTGGAGCTTATGGTGTTTTGGAAGCTCCATCCCCTGAGGGTTAACACCTTGTCATGTGTCAATATCACCTCCTCTATTTTTTGCAACTCCTCGCACCTTTTCTTTTCCAGCACCTTTGCATGCAATTTCCTGTTTTAACTTCCTTTTGATTGAAATACTTCATAGTTCAAGCCTCAATACTATAATTTAAAAATATGTACCTATGTAAAAATATGTGTTTTTTATAATTAAAAAATGCACATGATAATAAAACACAAAAAATTTGAGACTTAGAGATTTAGGTCATTTCATTCTTAGACTTTCTTTTAGGTCTTTGGTAGTTTTAGGTCTATGGCAGAACTGGAAAGTAGGTACAGAGATATCCAGTATACCTGACCACACAAAAGCCTGGCCTCCTCCATGGTCAATGTCCTCCACCCGAGTTGTACCATTGTTTTAATCGATAATCCTATAATGACATAATTGTCATACAAAGTCCATAGTTCCCATTTAGGGTTCATTCTTGGTGTTGTTCTATGAGTTTGGACAAATGTATAAAGACATGAGTCCATCATTATGGTATGACATAGAGCACTGTCACTGTCTCCAAAATCCTCTGTTCTCTGCCTATTCATCCCATCACCACCAGTCCCTGGCAACTACTATTTTTTACTGTCTCCACAGTTTCACCTGTTCCAGAATGTCATGAGTAGTGCATTTAGTTGAAATCTCAGTATGTAACCTTTTCAAATTGGCTTCTTTCCCTTAATAACGCACATTTATGGTTCCTCCATGTCTTTTTATGACTTGATAGTTTAATTCTTTTTGTTGGTGAATAATATTCCATTTTCTGGATATATCATAGTATGTTAAACCATTTACCTACTGAAGGACATCTTGTTTCCTTCCAAGTTTTGGCCATTATCAAAAAAGCTGCTATAAACATATATTCATGTGCAGGTTTTTAATCTCTTTGAGTAAATACCAAGAAGCACAATTGCTGGATTATATGGTAAGATTATGTTTAATTTTGTCATTTTAAAATCTTTTATAGAAATTTATTGAAAGTGTTTCTCAATTTCATTAGGCTTTCCCTCTCTACCTACAATACTCTGTAAATCCTAATGATTCTTAGAGCTATAGGAATAGTAATAGGGGCTATTGCAAGCAACCTTTATTTGCTTTAGTAAATAGATAATAAATGTGTCTGTGGGAAAAACACAGATGTCTACTATTACAACAGCTGTTCAACACTATTTTAGAGATGTAAACTAGTGAAATAAGATAAGAAATTTAAAATATAAAAAATTGAAAGGAAGAAACAAAACTGTCACTATTAGCAGGTGATGCGATTGTTCATGTGAAAAACCCCAAATAATCAACAGGCATATAACTCAGAATTAAAATGATAGTTGAGCTAGCTTGCTGTTTTAAAACGGCATAAAATTGAGGGAACCTGCATGGCTCAGTTGGTTAAGTGTCTGCCTTGGGCTCAGGTCATGATCTCAGCACCCTGGAATTTGAGACAGGGCAATGGGCTCCCTGCTCAGCAGGGAGTCTGCTTCTCCCTCTGCCCCTCCTCCCATGCCCTCTCTCTGCTGAATAAATAAATAAAATCTTTAAGAAAACCTCAGTGTATAACATTGAATCACATTTTTATACTCTGCAAATGACTAGAAAGTTTTTAATTTGAAAGCTATTGTTAATAATGTGTAACAACCCAAACCAAACAAACAAACAAACAAAACCCAACAATACTTAGGATTGTATCTTATAAGAGGTGGTCATGAACTTTATATAAAATGGTATAAAATTTTATTGACAATCTCTGGAAAGAAATATCTTCATAGTTAGGATGGCTCAACATTTAAAAAATGTCAGATTTCCCCATTGTTGCATCATTGTAAACCGCTCTTCTTTCTCCATCGATCATTTATAGGGAGTTGAACTCACCAGATGGATGTCTAAATGACATACTATGGAGCAATGCGAGAAGAAACACTCCTGCTGACTACATATCAGATGTTTTACAACGAGGATGCAGGTAGTGTATGAGAAATAATACACTTTTATATTTTTTAGTTTCATTCCATCCAATAATTTTGATTCTTAATTTAGTGCCATTTGTTGTATTTTGGAATATTCTCTTGGCTTCTGTACTTATCCACATTATTGTGAATTATAGCATAATTTTACATGCCCTCATAAAAAATATATGTATTTTTGCCTCCCTAGGGACACATTATACCTCAGCTAGGAAAACCTGGAGCACAGCCCATGTTTCCTTTACCATTCTTTCTTTTGTGTACTTGTAAGGTGACCCCCGACCATTGGGGTGGGGCATGTGTATTCACTCTAAAGTAACTGATGTTGTTCTTGACAAGTTGCATAAGTCAAAGCTTTTCAAGGCAGAAAGAAACTTTCTGGCATGGAAAGAAAGCAAGAATCATCGGGTAATGTTAAGAATGGTACTATACAGATTTCTATTGTCGCTGTAACAAATCATCACAAATTTAGTGGTTTAAAACCATGAATTTATTATTTTACAGTTCTGTAGGTCCTAAATCTGACATGGGTTTTACCAGATTAAAATCAAGGTGTTGGCAAGGTTACATTCCTTTCTGAACACTTTAGGAGACATTCTATTTCCTGGCTTTTTCCAGCTTCTAGAGGTTACTTGCATTTTGTGGCTCATGTCATTTTATTCCATCTTCAAAGCCAGTAACATCAGATGGAGGTTTCCTTATATCACCCTAACCTCCTCTTTTACCTCCTTTTCTAAACCTTTAAGGACCCTTGAGATTACACTGGGCCCACGTAGATAATCTAGGATAATGTCCCATTACAAGATTTTTAACTTAATCACATCTGCAGAGTCCCTTTTGCCACATAAGGTCACATTTTCTCAGGTTCTGGGAATTAAGATATGGACATCCCGGGGGCCAGTTGGGTGGGTGGGCTGTTTAACGTCACCCCCTATCCCCTTTACCTGACTGCTCTGGCCACACTGTCACACTCCAGACTCAGTACTTACTATTCCCTCCATGTAGAATGCTGTCCCCTTCAAGGCTGTTCCCTTTAATTTGCTCACCTCTCTGCCCAGATGTCCCTTCCTCAGAGGGCTGGCCTCCACCTGAAGTCCATTCTGTGATTTTCAACCTCTTACTATGGTTCATTGTTCTCCGTAGTGCTTCTCACTACTCTCCAGCTTCCCTTCTGGAAAGTAAGCTCCTTCTGTATAATGGACTTGATCACTTTGTCTTCCCTGTACCACCCAGTGTCTAACCCAGTGCCTGGCACATAAGAGCTCAAGTAAAGGCATGAGTGAATCAATTTCTTACTTTTATCCTTTACTTAGTGAGCCGGACCAAAATGAAATCTCTATAATTTAAACTATTAGTTGAATTCAAATTGAAGTACAGAAAGTATGACCATTGCACTTAACTATTTCACTAAGAGTGCTATTTGTGTATATAGTCTAAGTAACCACATTAAGACTAATATCAGTTAAGTGATGAACTTGATGTTCATCAATGTTATGTTTCTGTGAATACTCCTATTATTGGTTATAACTTTTGAGATTACAGATTGATCATAATGATGACAGTAATAATCACCATCACCTTTATTGCCTTCTATGGAAATGCCTGGTACTAAATCCTTTACATGGATTCTTTTATTTTATCTTTTCACTCCATGACATCACAGAGTATACATTTACTGTTTTGTTTACCCCAGAAAATTATTTCCCCCTACTCAACACTTCTTTTGGTAAACTACTCCTACTCACTTCCACTGAGTGGTTCTAGAGGCAGCCCAATTACAGTACCCCAGCTACGGATGGGCATGTGACCCTGTCTGGGCCAGTCAGAGTGGGGGCCTGGAGGTTGACACATAACCTCAGTCAAACTGATCAGAATTCTTTCCATCATATTTTGGGCTCAGGCTGGGAAGAGCGGTTTCCTTTTCCTCTTGGGTCAAAAACTGCCAAGGATATGAGCCCACACCTGCCTGTGGTCTGTGGAGAAGTAAATCATCAGAGAAAATGGAACAAAGATGAGAGTTGAAAAGTCCTCACTTATACATTATATATTTTTTATTTTTTCTGTTTTACTGATGAACAAACATATCTCAGAACAGTTAAATAATTACCAGAGCTCAAGCAGCTAGTAAATAGCTAGTAAATGAAGGACTCTGACCCTAAGTCAGCCTAACTGCAATATCCATTTTTTTCTTTCCCTTTGCTGTACTATGTCCTGCTACCCCAGATTCATTAAAGATAGCTACTCTTGCCCTTCTGCCTGGTTTCTGAAAACACACAGCAGGAAAAATTCATGCTCTGTAGTACTAGAAGGGGACATTAAGAAAAAAATCATCTATACATCTTATATTCTGATACATTTGTTCACTTGAGGCTCAAGGGCTGGCTAGAATGACAAATAGGTTCTATATTTTGTACAAATCCATGGAGTAAGAGTGGCTACTTAGACCTTTGTGTAGAGAAGGATTCTGAGGCTTCACCTGGGCTAGCAGAAGAGGAAGTGGAGGAAGAAATAAGCTACTCATTATCTCTATGCTTCATAATGTTTGATAATTTGGATGACATTTTGGAACTACTGAGCTATAAATTGTAGCCTACGCATTTTTCAGGGAGTGGTGAAACAAAGGCTGCTCATTTTTCAGTTCAAAGAATGTTTCAGTTGTTGGTCAAAGGCTCACCTGTGTACCAGACCAAATCCCTTAATAGTCTCTTCTTTAACAAACACCTTTTACAAAACTCCCAGACAGCCCTATCCCATAGTGATGGGGGCTGCAACATGACCTGAATTTTTAGATTCTAGAACTGAATGTCATTAACTGGAACCCCTCTTTTCTGGGGAGGGGGGTGCTAAATCACAGCCACCCTGAAAAATTGTCATGCGCTGGTATTGTTGAACATTTTCTTACAATCAGATTGGGCCCCACATTTTGTTGGGTGGAAGTTCCATTTCTTCATCTTTGGTCCAAGTTACTTAGCAATGGCCAATCAAACTATGCACCCACCATATTGTTTTGCATGTTTGACTAGAACATTGACAGATTAATAGGAAGGGTAAATAGCAGAGCACAACTGCAGGGGCCCAGTGTGGGGTGGCAGGATTGACTGCTCTGGACTTTGTTGTGTTTGCTCAGAGGAAGCCACAGCAAAAGCCTGCTGGGAGGAGGTGACCCGGGTCACGGGCGTTTGTTTCTTGTCTCTATAGAAAACAATTGTCTTCTCAATGGAAGATGGCTTTTTCTGAATCTACATGGTTCCACCGTGGAGGAAGCATTTGCCATTCCAGGGTGCTTGCAAAAACACACACATACAGATAAAAAGGCCACACAAAAGTTCAAATTTACTGTATTCCCCCAGAGAATCCTTTGTCTGAGGTGAACCAGTCTAACTTTGGAAAGTTTATCTAGAGGGTCTCTAAACCTTCACTGTTTCATGGTTAACTCCCAATATTTGATGTCTATGAAGTTTTTATGAAGTTTCAAAATGATCCAGCCACCTTCCCACACCTCCGATTGATGAGTGTGGAATCCATTCACATTTAGCACTGTTGACTTTGTAGACTCTGGCTTTGCTGGAAAGCTATTTTGATCTCAAAATTACTCCATTTGGAATTAATATGAATGAAATATGTAAATGGTGAAGAAAAATCTACTGTGCAAAATTGAATCAACAAAAAGTAGTGTAGCAGATCTATTTAAAAGTGAGAACTATATTTCTGGTTGATAGATTTGTTTTGTTTTGAAAATGGCTGACTTTATATTTGCAGGGTTATAGGAGTTTTTGGAATCAGGTTTATTTCTAATAAAAGAGTTCAGAGGGTTCCACATTGATTTTTGATTAGTATTTCTTGATCTTTCCCTGTGTTTCTCTCCGTAATACATATAATACATTATAATATATTTTGCAAATAAATGACATGTAATAATTATTTTTGCTACATACATTATATCTATATTCTATCTACTTACCTACCTACCTACCTACCTACCTGTCTATCTAATCAGCCAGACCTTCTTCTGGATTTGGTGGGAAAGAGGTGTGGACAGATGGCTTTTTACAATTCCTCCTTTTGGTACTTTAATTAATTTTACTTTGTCATGCCCAAATGCCTGTGAACTGTATTCCACCATCTCTCTCCATCTTCACTTCCTTTCTCTCTTCTCTACCCTTTTGCTTACTTTTCTCTTCTGCCCTCCATCTCCCTAGAGTTCAGGTCTTGGATATTGTATGGAAATGTTACTGGTGGTTTGGCCATTTTAATTCCTGTTTGTTTACTTCAGGTTCCACTGAGTTTTATGTACCTCATCAACAGAAAACCCACCATGTGGGGAAAACACAAACTCAGAAAACTCTGGGGAATAAAAATTTTTATGACACTAAAAATTAGGATCAATCTGAGAATGAAGAAAAACCAAGGCAGCTGCACTGATATGAGAAGCACCCTTTTATGGCATTAAAATCCTCTGACTCTGTGCTACTCCAGGGATAGTTCTTGTCCTTAGGGAGCTGACAGACTTGGGTTGAGGCATGGGGACAGATCACTAAGATCATTATTCAGAGAGTTATAAAACAGCACATCCAGTGCCATGGTAGAGTGACCCCAGGAGGCTGTGGCAGGCACAGAGGAGACACCAACTCTAATTTCTCAAGATACAAGAAGATGCATGTATAATTGTTTGCCTTTGTATTGGAGCTTAATTTAAACTCCTTTGCAGGGCATAAAACAAAGCAAATATTTAGCTGGTACCTGTATTGTAGACACATGATAAGCCTTGGGGAAAGAGCACTTGACTGTGGATATAGAAATCACATCTGTCACATTCACTGTGTAGGGTATGAGCCTGTCACTGATCCTGGGACTCCACGAATAACTGTGGAATGAATAGATGCATGACACAAAACCCAAAGACCTTAATTACCAGTTATCAGCTGTGTAATCTTTAGCATGGCCCTGGATCTCTCCAAGTGTCCCATTTCTTTACCTATCAGATGACTCCGTAATGTCTGCCCACGTTCCAATATGATCATAAAGTCAAGTCCTATTTATTGAGGACCTACTATATGGAAGGTACTAGTCTAAGGATTTTTCATGTGTTTACTCATTTCATCTCCACAATTAAAATATGAATAAGGTAATACTATTATCTCCACTTTACAGAAGATTATGTGTCATCAGTTTTTTTTTTTTTTTGTGGACTGTAAGGTCCTTTATCATTTAAATAAAAAGCATTGCTATTAATATCATTCATATTTCCAAAACAAAAGCATGGGAATAATCCTCTAGGAGGTCCGGTCTCTTGCCTGTGACTCTGTGGCTGTCCCACACTCAATTCTGACTGTGAGAATATTTTTGATATCCATTTTTATTAAGGATCTTTGGATCATAAAGAAGTAGAAGCATTTCAAATTTTCAGAAAGAAAGATAGGTCTTTATTTTGAGTGTACGTGTCACTGGAATTGGAAAGCCAATTCCCAGAATGCCAGCAGGACAGGCTACCGCGCGAGGGACCAGCTTCTCTTTGACAGAGCACAGGGCCTCTGCTTCCCCAAGTCAGCCCTCCATTCTCCTTTCTTTTCAGTGGCATCTTTGGTTTTTTCACCATTGTTCTTTGTCACCAAGACCCCTCCAGTTCCAGTGATGCCTCATGACCTTTTAGCATCTTCTCCCAATTCTTGAGGTTACTTCCCTGCTGTATTCATTCTAGTTTCTGTCATTGGTCCAACATATTTTCTCATGCAAATTCACCTCACCACTCTTTAGTCACTGGAGGGTCTGAACAAGGAGCAAGGAGGGATCAGCAGTATTCTGTGTCCTTGAGCCTACTGGGGGCTGTGGCTGGTTCCTTTCTGGAAGGAGAGGAAAAGATGTGCACCTGAGATGGACATCTGTCCTACATCTTATTCCTGTCCAGTAACTAGATCTACTGTGAATTGAAGCATCAATTTTATTGTTTGTTAAATTTACCCAATAGAGTTTTTTTTTGAAGAGTCTCACATTACAGAGGAAAGAGGTGGATAGAACTTTTTCTTTTATTAGTTTCGGAGGTAGAATTTAGTGGTTCATCAGTTGCATATAACACCCAGTTCTCATTACATCAAGTGCCCTCCTTAACATCTATCACCATTTACCTCACCTCCCCACTTCCCCTCCAGCAACCCTCAGTTTGTTTCCTAGAGTTCGGCATCTCTTAAGGTTTGCCTCTCTCTCAATTTTCATCCTATTATATTTTTCCTTCCCTTTCCCTATGTTCATCTATTTTGTTTCTTAAATTCCACATATGAGTGAAATCATGTGATATTTGTCTTTCTTTGACTGACTTATTTTGCTTAGCATAATACCTTCTAGTTCCACCCATGCCACTGCAAATGGCAAAACGGCATTCTTTTTGATGGCTGAGTAATAGTCCATCACACACACACACACACACACACACACACACACACACACACCCCACATCTTTTTATCCATTCATCTGTTGATAGACGTCTTGGCTCTTTCCATATTTTGGCTATTGTGGACATTGCTGCTAGAAACATTAGGGTGCATGCAGCCCTTCAAATAACTATGTTCATATCTTTGGGATAAATACCTAGTGGTGCAACTGGAGGGTCATGGTATAAATATGTTCATATCTTTGGGATAAATACCTAGTGGTGCAACTGGAGGGTCATGGTATAGCTCTATTTTTTTTTAAACATTTTTTTTTATTTACTTATTTGACAGACAGAGATCACGGCTAGGCAGAGAGGCAGGCAGAGAGAGAGGAAGGGAAGCAGGCTCCCTGCTGAGCAGAGAGCCCGAAGCGGGGCTCGATCCCAGGACCCTGGGATCATGACCTGAGCCGAAGGCAGAGGCTTTAACCCACTGAGCCACCCAGGCGTCCAGTATAGCTCTATTTTTAACTTTTGAGGAAACTCCACACTTTTTTCCAGAGTGGCTGCACCAGTTTGCATTCCCACCAACAGTGTAAGAGGGTTTCCCTTTCTCTGCATCCTCACCGACATTTGTTGTTTCCTAACTTGTTAATTTTAACCATTCTGACTGGTATGAGGTTTTGATTTGTATTTCCTTGAGGGATAGAACTTTTAAGTCTTGTTTCTAACTGAGAAAAAATTGAATGAAAACTTTGATTTTTGACCTGTGGTTAAATAAGAAAATGGTCTTGGGGTAATGACTTCTGAGATTTTAAGTCCAACTAGAGAAGGTGCAATGATTTTGTAGAGTCTGTGTTGTCAACAATTAGCAGCAAATTATGCAATTGATTTGATGCATTACTACCTACATTTTAAAAATGGAAAATAAACAGAAAAGAATAGAGGTTAAGGTGCTGTGTACTTGAAGGTATTCATTGTTTCTTGGCATTTTTATTGCAGTAATCTATGTGTGGTCATGTTCATTGGTCATGGTGGAAGATGCATTTTTAACTATGGGATGTGACCAAAAGACCTAAAAAGTACTGGTAGTGGTTAACACCTGAGTCTGGGGTCCTGTGTTTCCTGTCCAAGTCTTGACTCTACTTTTTGGAGCTATGTTGCTTTGCCTCACTGAACCACAGTTCCCTCTGTGGGAATGGGTTAAGAATACTTAACTCATGCAAACAAGACGCTAAGGTAATGTGGGGAAGTGTTTAACATAGCATTCAAATAAATGGTAGGTTTTTAAAAAAATTAAATTGACCTCTGCTAATTATTACTTGATTGAATGTAGAAAGTTTCTGGAAATTCTGTACATTCAAGATGTGGATAGGCATCAGGAACTGGGAAATGGATGGCAAACAAAAAGAGCAGAGAAAACATTTGACATTTCAATGTCATCTGGAAAATCCATTTCTAGGTCCCTTCGTGTTCTGGGTGACTTCCAAGTCTCTTTTTCAATGCAACCATCAACAATATTCATATTAAATATTGTTACAAATGCCCCCAATCCAACCCTCAGAGATTTTTGAAAGGAAGGTAGAGGAAATAGTAGTTCATGGGCTGGTGAGGAAAAGGAAAAGGTGGAGAATAGTTGTCTTAGTCCATCAGGGCTGTTATAACAAAATACCACAGACTGGTGGATTGTAAGCAACAGAAATTTACTTTCCACAGTTCTAGAGGTTGAAGTCCAAGATCAGGGGGTTGGCCTGGTCAGGTTCTGGTGAGGACCCTCTTCTGGGTTATGGACTTCTGACTTTTTTGCTGTGTCCTCTTGTGGTGTGAGGGGACTTCCCTGGGGCCTCTTTTATAATGACACTAATTCCATTTGTAACACTCCTCATGACTTAACCACCTCTCAAGGGTCCCATCTCCTAAAACCATCACATTAGGATTTCAACATATGAATTTGGGGTGTGGGGGGAAGTCACAAATATTCAATCATAGCATTAATGAAACAAGATGGGGCTATTTCAGGTACTTAGCGGTGTGCAACAAACGCTTCAAACATAGTGTCATAAAACAGCAATCATTCTATTATGCTCATTAATTGTGTGAGCCAGGAATTCAGCCAAAGCACAGGGGGATGACTTGCTTTGGTTCCATGATGCCTTGGGCATTAGCTGGGAAGACACGAAAGCCAAGGCTGACTCGAATGGCTGGATGCTGGAATGGTCTGGAGACTTCTTCACTCCTCTGTCTGGCATCTGGGCTGAATGACTTGAAGGCTAGGTTTAGCGAGAACAGTCTATCAGCACATCTACTTGGGGTTTCCCCATATGATGTGAATTTCTTCATTGTATGATGGCCTCAGAGTGGTCAGGCTTCTTACATGGTGGCTCATGGCTACCAGCACAGGTGTTCTCAGCAGGTAAGGGGGAGGCTGTATTGCCTTTTGTCACTAGGTCTTGAGCATCATGTGGCATCACTTCTCCTGTGCTCTATTGGTCAAAGCAGTCACAAGCTTGCCCAGATTCAAGGCGAGACCCACCTAGACCCACCTAGCATCAGGAAGAATTTTTGACTCTGTTCTAAAGCCATGACAGGGTCAGATGGAGAAGATGTTTGAATGCAGAAATTAAAAGGTAGGTTTAGATGGGAAAGGTGGTATCACAGAGACTCTTCAGTCAGGCCCATGACTTTCACGTTCTTGCCATAAAAGGGAAGCAACTCAGGAGGAAAGACAAAGAGGAAAGAAAGTGTCATTTATATTTGATTTTAGATTGTCACTTGAGATATTTTCAGAATGGACTGAGCTTCCTCCTGACAGCTGGCTCTGGTTAACTTAGAAACAAATTTGCATTTTGTGACCCCTCTCCTCCAAAGGACCCTGTGGGAGATGTGTGTGGCTTGTCTCGTGCACTGCTGTAAAGATGTGGACAATGCATGGGGAGGAAGTTTATCAAATGAGCATTAAAACTCCCCTCCATCTCTCCATCTCTGCTTTGCAACAGTGGGATGGGAATTAGAGCGATTCTTGGTTTTAGGGCCAAGTTCGTCACTAAATGTTTGCATGACCCTGAACAAACCACTTTACCTGGTGGATCATGTGCTCTGTAAGGTGACTTTCAGTTCTCAGTGACTGATTTCATGCCTTCCCAAATGGGCCAGATATGTTAATTTTATGAGCAAACCAAGCTATACATAATGCATTTTCTATCTATAAACTGAACAAGTGACTTTTCATCTGTAATTTTGCCTGTCAAATGAGCACAGATTAAAAACTGAATGTGGCTGAAGGGCATTGATATGGGACTCCTGTTCTGTCTGATGGCTGCAGCTTTTCTGGAAAGCAATGTGACTCAATTTTATGTACCAAGTATATTGACATGTCCGTAACTATTGATAACATTCATCCTTTCTGAGAATCCATCTTAATAAAAGAGCGTGAGACCAAGATTTCTGTACAAGGATGGTCCCTACAATGTATTTATAGTTATGTAATAATGGGAGCCACCGCTGCGGTCCCCTAACAGGAAAATTTTATGACTTACAGTGCGTACAGATAATGATATTAGGTTGCTACAAGAATCCTATTTTCAAAAAAAAAAAAAAAGGATTCATTTACAATAAAGTTGCGCACAGTAATTAAATTCCCCACAGAAAAAGACAGGAAGAGGGCACGTGGATGCCTCACCAGGTTAAGTGTCTGCCTTTGGCTGAGGTCATGATCCCAGATGGAGTCAGGCATCAGGCTCCCTGCTCAGCCGGGAGTCTGCTTCTCCCTCTCTCTGCTAATACCCCTGCTGTGCACTCCTCTCTCTCTCTCTTTTGCATGCACGCGCTCCCTCTCTCTCTCTCAAATAAATAAATAAAGTCTTAAAAAAATAAATGACTGGAAGGAACTGAATCAAGATGTCTAGATAGATTATTGGTGATTTTGTCCCCTTTTGGGCCTTTCAGTTTTTTGAAAATCTTCATAATCAGAAAAATGAATAGTATCGACAGATGTCTTTTACATATCTTTTTGCCCCCTCTTTTTTGTCTTGTTCTTGACAGACTGCCCTAAAAGAGAGCTGTCAGGTTAAGACCTCTCAGAATTTGAGTGTTCTGAACATCAAGCCTTCTGCCTGACTCCTCCCCAAACTCCTCGCTCCCTCTCCCATCCAGCTGGGCTTCCCACCCTGGGCACTGGCTCTGAGGTTGTAAGTGGGAGAAGCAGGCAAAGCAGGGGTGTCCAGCAGGTCCAATGGGGAAAAAAGTTTAGCAGGGGATCTGTGAGTGGCTATGGGAGACTTGCAGGCACCAGATAGCCTGTGGGCATGCATGTGGTCTCCCTGAAGAAGGCCTCAAATCTCTGCAACTATTAGCTAGATTTTACTGCAGTAAATTACCCCTGCTCTGCAAGAACATTAACAAATTACCATGAAAATGCTGTCCTCACCAGCACAAATGTCTCTCAAAGACTCACTTTAGTGGTTTTTTTTTTTTTTTTTTTTTTGGTTTGCACTGTAAGATTCACTTTTTTGTTTTTCAGAAAAGGGGGGCCCGGGCCGTCAAATTTTTCCTTTTTTGGGTTCAATGACCCCCCCCCCCCCCCCCGCTTTCCCCCCTATAGAGTTTGTTTTTGCAGCCAGGCTTCTAGGCGCTTGTAAAAGACAGGAGCAGTTCGTGGGCACTTGAAATGGGGGGAGAATTCCAAAGTCGTTGTCTCCTGTTAAACACCAAGAACGAGGAGACTGCCTCTTTGTCTAGAGTAAGAGAGGTCTGAGTTAAGATCAGTGAGAATTTTATCGGTAAAAGTCTGATTAGGAAAATCCCCACAGTTTACATTCTAGAAGTTTGCTCTCCGGTTGATAGAATTACTTAGCCATTCTATGAATAACCATCACATGCATTATATTTACAGTTCTTGGGAGAATAAACACCTTTCTTCACCCAGGGAGTCCTAAGCTGTGGAGAGGGTAAGTCTGGGATTCAGACTGGGATTCAGAAAATCAGGCCCATTTTATGAGGAGGAAGATCATACGTTGCACATCAACTCCTCTCTGAATGCTAGCTAGAATTTTAGGTTTTTCTGAACATTACATCTCATTAAGAAGTAAGAGCCAGCTTTAAAAAAATCAGAAGGGTGGTTAGCAGGTTATGAAATAAAAAATAGTATTCAAAATAAGCATTTATCGGCTGAACTTCTATTACCAATTAGAGTTTTATTCTATAAATGCAATCACATTCAGACATAAGTTATTTTCAGGGCACCTGGGTGGCTCAGTGGGTTAAGCCTCTGCCTTTGGCTTGGGTTATGATCTCAGGGTCCTGGGATGGAGCCGCATATCAGGCTCTCTGCTCAACAGGGAGCCTGCTTCCCCCTGTCTCTGCCTTCTTCTCTGCCTAGTTGTGATCTCTGTCTTCAAATAAATAAATAAATAAAATCTTAAAAAAAAAAAAAAGAAATGTTATTTCCTAAAGCACATTGTATGAAACTTCACCTATCTTGTATTTATCAATGAAAGTTTGCTGTTGGTATACATTGTTTCCCGTTTTAAAATGATTGCCCCTCATCAGGCCCATCTACCAGGCCCAGGTAGAAAAAACTGTAGCTTTCCTGCAATCTTTTCCAATCTGCAGATAGAGAGATTTACTGACCAGAAGTGTTTAAAACTAGGAAAATCCTTTAAAAACCTTTAAAAACTAGCAAAGTCAACAGAAAAACAACTTCTCGCTTCCCCTCAAATAAACAAAAATCCATCAAAATAGAGAGGTTTGGCTTTCTGTAGTATGTCAGAAAGCTTGCAGTCAGAACAGCTAGATCCCAGCACACACGAAAGTTTCATGGCATTAAAAAACAGATATTATTTTGAATGGCACATAGCAGAGGGCCCCATGATCTTGCTAATGATTTGAGTTTCAAAATATTTAAGTCCCCTCCTGCTCAAATAAGGCAGATGAGGTTAAGACTTTTTGACATCTGGGCTCTTCAAGTAGACGCTCTTCATTGAAGGTCAAGTGGCCCCAGGGAAAGAGAGTGCATCTCTTACCACTGGAGGCCTGCAGGTTCATGGTCCCCTGGTTGCAGACAAGAGCACCTGTGCTGAAAGGTGCTTTCTTAGTCCTGCATCTGCCCTTGCTGCTGGAGGGCCCAGAGCCACTTCTGAGGGAACTAGGGCAAAGCAGGCTTGCTTCTCAGGCAGGACAAGCCAGTGTCTTTGGAGAAAGAGAGAGAGAATCCTTTCATGATGATCCTAGCTGCTTGACCTGGGATGTGGTCACTACCATCCTCTAATTGTATTCAGAGATGGGGAGCAGTCTCTGAGTGCATTGTGTGCAGAGATGCATATCATCAATTATTTAGCAGAAATTCCCTCTAATGGAGCAAATACCTCCCTCCCCACTACCCACGAATGCAGTGATGGATACTTTAAGATATAGTGTATGAGGGTCACATGATGATTAGGGCTATAGGTGTATATTTTATAATTCTAATAAACAATACATTCTACCAAATTTTTATAAATAAAATTCTGGTAATAGGATCTCATCAGTGATCCACATTTAGAGCGAAATGCTTTCTCGTATCATTTTATCAAATCTGTAACAGACAATTGCTAATAATGACTATGTTGCTCAGGTGTTTGAGGGCTTCAGCTGATATGGTCTGGACCTGGTTGATCTCAGCATGGCTCTCTCTTACACCTGTGTTCAGCTGTGAGTCTGTCTGTTGGGCAGCTCTGCTCATTTCGGCTCTGGGATTGGTTGGCTGTTGGCTGATCTAGAATGGCATTGACTTGGAGGACTGTGGTGACTTGGCTCTGCCCTATATGTCTTTCAGCCTCCAGCAGGCTAAACCAGGACACAGGCTCAGGTAAAGACAGGGGGCAAGAGTGAACAATTACGATAGTACAACCCCTTGAGCCTATGCTTGTGTTTGCATCTGCTAACCTCCCATTGGCCAAAGCAAGTCACATGGCTTGATCAAGTTTTGAGTGGCAGCTACTATGAAGTTACATGGCAAAGGGGCAAGGAGACAGGGAAAGATGAACATGGATACAGGGAGCTGATAATGCAGTCTGCCACATGGGATAACATTTTGAAAGGTTATATGATTTATTTTGAATTTTTGAGAGTTCTTGCTTTTCTATTCATTCCACCCCTTGAGACTAAGTGAGAACTTTAATGTGGAATTTCAGAAACAATGGCTTTGGGCCAGCTTTCAATTGTGAGAGTCAGATGTCTGAGAGAAAAAAGAGCCTCTTGAATTCTAAAGGCTTTCCTAGCAATAAGGTTGGCAAGTTGATCAGAGCTTTATCATGACAGAGTTGATTGGATCCTGGAAAAGATTATCTGGCAGCTTCCTTCCAGGTAGAGGAGAGATGGAACCACTTTTTGAGCTAGGGAGAGGGGGAAGGGGAGGGGAGATGAGATATGGAAGGGAATGCCCAGTAGTTGATGGGCTGTGAGAGAGAGACAGAGAGAGGAAGCAAAATGAAACTGCTCTCATGTGAGAGGGCTGTAGGGGAAGTGGGATCCTCAGTAAGAATCTGGGTTCAGACAGAATAGTCTTCTCAATGTGTTCTTCCAGATCAGCATCATCAGTTGGGAACTTGACAGAATTCCAAATCTTTGGCCCCACCCCAGATATACTGAATCAGGACTTCTGGGATGGACTCAGCAACTTATATTTTAACAAGCCTGTATTGGTTAGGTATTGGTGTGTAACAAATTATGCAAACCTCAGAAGCTGAAAACAATGGATATTATCTTTCAGTGTTTGAGAGTCTGGAATCCGGGAGCATTAGTTGAGTGCCTCTGGTTCAAGGTCTGTCATGAGGTTATGGTCAAGCTGTTGGTTGGTCTGCAGTCATCTTGAAACTGGTGAAGTCTTAGAAGTGATAAAAAATGACTACTGTGTTCTATTCATAAGAGGTGAGTTGTGACTTCAGCTCACATTGGAAGGTATTACACAATGTATGAATACTAGGAATGAGGGATCATTAGGGACTATTTTAATAGCTGTCTACTACAAAGTTCTCCAGGAGACCATGATGCACTTAAAGTCTGAAAAACACTAAGTTACAGTAAGAGGTCAAGAGGACCATTCAGAAAAGAGTCTGAGAATATAAGGAATTTTGTACATCATGGACTAGGGATTCCAGAGGGCACAAAGAAAGGACTTAGGGTTGTAGCTTTGAAACATTTTTGATAGTGTCCCACATTAGAAAATATATTTTTATCCTTATCTCAGTAACACACACACACACACACACACACACACACACATGCACATGTACACCCCTGCCCCCCCAAACTGCACATGACAAAATTAATCTCATTACATGTGATGTATTTCCTTTTCTATTGTATCCTATCTTACTCTTCTGTGTTCCATCCCTTTGCATTGTATTACATTCCATTTTCTCTAAATAATTGATGATTGTATCCCACTAAACTGACCCTATGGTATGCCAATAAGTCATAATTAGCAGTTATAAAATATTTAGGAGAGTCAGGGAGAATTAGAAGATAGGGTCAGAACAGAGGGTGGATCTCAGTGAGTCTTGATAATCCTGGCTGATAATAATGGTATACTTACTCCCTGTCAGGCATGGTGCTGAGCATTCTATATAGTTATATGTCTATATATAACTTATACAGACCTTATTACATATTGTTCTTCTATTACATTTGGAAATTGAGGAGCAGTTTCCTTAATATGGGGGGAAACTGAGGCACAAAGAACTTAAGCACTTTGCCTAATTCAAAGGCAAGTGACACACCCAGGATTCAAACCAGCCAGTGGCAGCTCCAAAGGCTGACTCTTCATGATTACCACCTTCTTGTTCAGGACATGGCCTGGACCAGGGGGAGGCGAGAAACAAAAGATGTTAATGCATTGGCTTTTAGGACATTCTCCACTGATGGGCTTTTGTGAGCAATGCGATCAGTGACCCTACAACGTCTTTGATATACTTAGCCATCACACTGACAGTGCTTTCATGGATGTGCAGACACCCCTGGTATTCTTCAAATCAAGTCGGGTCCATTGGACTTCCATGACTTCCTTGCCAGAGTTTACCAGCCTGGCTGTCTCATAGTAGATAATGCCCTTCCTAATGGCAGCAATGCTTTGCCTTTACCTAACGGGTTTGTTTTCCTGTATTTTAGTCTGGTAGACATGCTCTCTGTGTGTGGCTTTTAGGGGACATTCCAGTTGGAGTTGCTAAAGAAGGCAGCCTACAGTAGCATCCTATTGTGTGTTGTGGTATTAGGAGGGTGCTTTGGTTTCTGGCTGTAAACAATGTCTCTTTGTCTGGACTTCAGGCCATCTTCCATAGCTTGTCAAAAATGGAAATAACGCCCAGCTTTCTAAATGATGTGTAGATGGATCAGCAGAGCTAAGTCTTAAACTCCACTGCAGCTACCTTGGGGTCCAGACTAAGCAAGCATGCAAAAGATTTGGACAGTATGAATGTGACTATTTCTCTTTAAAAATCTTACGTTTGCATAGCACTGCAATTTCCAAAGCTCGTTTCCATATACTTCTTTTTTTTTTAATCCTTAAGAGTATTTTAAGATTAAAAGGGGTGGATAGTTTTTTTTTTTTTTTGAAGATTTTATTTATTTGTCAGAGAAAGAGAGAGAGAGGGAGGGAGAGAGAGCGCACACAAGCAGGGGGGGCAGTGGTAGGCAGAAGGAGAAGCAGGCTCCCCACTAAGCAAGGAGCCCTGATGTGGGACTTGGGACTCCATCCCAGGACCTGACCAGAGCCGAAGGCAGATGCTTAACTGACTGAGCCACCCAGACATCCCCAAGGGTGGATAGTTTTATAACCAGTTTTCTGTTTGTGGAAATGGAGACCCCAAAGGTTAAATATATCATATAGAATACTGGATGTGGGAAAGTTATGTACTTATGTATGTATGTATTTTAAAAATTTATTCATTCATTTATTTGACAGAGAAAGAGAGAGAGGGAGTGAAGGAGAGGGAGAAGCAGGCTCCCTGTGAGGCTTGATCCCAGGACCCGGGGATCATGACCTGACCTGAAGGCAGATGCTTAACCCACTAAGCCACCCAGGCACTCCTAGATGTGGCAAAGTCATTTAACCTAAATCTCTGTTTTACAAAGGAGGGAACAAAAGCCCAGAGAAGTCAGGTGGCTTGTTCAGGGTCACACAGCTAGTAAAGGCAGAGTTGAGTCAAGAATTAAAGTCTCTTCTTATCACAATCTGCTATCGCTAATCTAATTTCGTGAACGTTTAAGTGCAGACATGACAAATACGGTATCATTTATGTCCACGTGTCTATAAGTGTTATGGAAATGTTTTATAAATGCAAAGTGCATCTGGAATGCAGTCTTTGCATATTTCTCTAATCAGGAATGTATTGTTCAACTTCTTCATAGACCTAAAATTTCCAGACTTTAATTTGTAAGCCCATGATATTGTCTGTCCTCTAAATGGACGATGCAATGCAGGATTATGTTGTTAGGGGATTATGAAGAGCTATTTGTCATCTTCAAAGTAAGGGGAAGCTCTGGTGTAGCTTGAAAAAAAGATACTATTGTTGTCCGAGCTAAGTGGCTGCATTGCCGGCAGTCTTCGCATTCTCTCTAAGCATATGTTCGAAATGGCATATTTGCATTTAAGTGTGAGAATATAAAATGAAATTTCATCGTAATGCAATGAATGTGGTCCTAAAATTGTATTTTTTTTTAAATGAAGGTGATGAGTTTGGGGGGGAAATGGGGTGCATTTTTAAGCATGCCCTCTTTTTAATAATTTTTTAAAGATTTTTACTTATTTATTTGACAGAGACCACAAGTAGGCAGAGAGGCAGGCAGAGAGAGAGGGTGAGGAAGCAGGCTCCCCGCTGAGCAGAGAGCCCAATGCGGGGCTCCATCCCAGGACCCTGAGATCATGACCTGAGCTGAAGGCAGAGGCTTAACCCACTGAGCCACCCAGGTGCCCGCTAAAATTGTATTCTTATAAGATAGATTGGTTCATTCGAGGTTAGTGGAAGGCAGTAATTTTAGTCGACCTGTCACAAGGACCGCAGAAGTAAAGATCCATTTAATTGTGTTTTCAACAGACAGGACATTGCACCAAGGAAGTACCTAAATGATCATGAGTGTCACTTCCTAACATACCTTGGATCTACTCATGCCAATGATAAGAATTTAAGTTTGTTAGAGGTTGGGAACAAATTGTCAATTACCTGATATCCAAGTTCACATTTAACATATGTGCATTCACTCACACGTATATATTTAGCTCCTCTAATTAACAGGCAGGACTTTCTTACTAAAGTCTGCTTACAAATAGGTTGTTTATTTTCCACCTGGAAATCTGTATGAAGTGTTCAAAGCTGAGCTCAGTCCTGCAGGTAGGCTCTGAAGCCAACCTCAAAAACCTTTGAAAACAACACTGCAGCTTCCATGGCACAGATGGTAATTTCAGTAAGTCTCAGATCCCAGTCCCCAGTCCCCAGGCCCCAGGGCCCCAGGCTCCAGCATTGGAGCTGGCTAGGTGCTAATCAAATCTACTCCTGCTCCAGAGCATACAGTGGGACCACAATTTCCAGCCTCCCTTGCAGTTAGATGGGGCCATGGAATTTGTGCTGGTCAACAAGATGTGAGGAAGCAATCGATTCTATGCCCAGGCTTGGCCCAGGAAAGTCTCCCAGGATTTCCTATATTCTTTTCTATTCTGTCCACTGGCTGGAAGAGGAGGTCCCCAAGTCTCAAGGGGTTGATCCAGCCGAGGTTCCTGAATGATTGTGTGGAAGGCCGACTGTTACATATCTGCAAGGATTGTCGGATATGCAAAAAATAAATTTCAATTGTGTGAAGCAGTTGAGCTTTTGGGATTTATGTCTCACGGCAGTGAGTGTTAACAAATACTCTTTTATGAATCCTGTGCCCACAGAGTTAAGCCACTTTGGTCTGAGCTTTTCAGGAAGATGGGATGGCTTAGGGTACAGGGAGCTCTCAAGGTAGCTGAGGAGGAAGGCTTCTTGCAGCAGAGGTATGGAGAAGGACAAGGGTATCAGGGTCCTCAAAAGTGGGTGAAAGAGTGTCCTCTAGCTGTGGCAAAAGTTCCAGGTAGAGCAAAGGCAGTGTCTTCAGTAGCTCTGTGCATTGTTTGCTTCATGCAATATTTCTTAATTGAGAGATTGGTGCTGCATGTGCGCGCATGCACACACACACACTCTTTTATGAAACATCTAAATTTTAATTTAAGTTTGTGTCTACATCTGGAGAAAATGTGAAGCCTAATTAGGAAGCTGTGGTCACCATGAGAATTCCTCTCTCTGGTCTGTTAGGAGGCCAAGCATGGTGGGGATACTGAGGCCCATCCTGGGAGGCAAGAGACTCCTCTGATGGCCAACTTTGGCTTGAGGACTCCCAGGCCTTCTAGATGTATTTTCCATAGGTTGTGTGACAGTACAGGAAGCTTCCACCCAGCCTCTGCTCTTTTCCTTTCTCCTTGCCTGCAGGGGTCAGACTTGTTTCTCCCCATTTATTTCCACAGACATTTCCCCTAATACTTTTCTTCCTTGTTTAATCTGTTGTGGCATCTTCTTGGAAGATCTGAACCAACACAAAAATCATTCTAATCTGTTTGGAGTATAAAAAGGGACCAATTCTCTTAAAACGTGAGGGAGCCGTGGTTGTCTCATCTAGTTCCCTGACCAGGTGAGACTCCATTGCAGAGCACGACTGTTTGTCCTTGAGCTATTGATGGCATCTTGGGCAGAGACCCCTGTGGTCCACTCAAGAAACAGGACCAGCGTCATTAGGAAAGAGAATTTCTTGCTTTTAGATCCAGGTATCCCTGATGGAGATGGGGACAATAGAAAAGGAGGAACATAGACTAAGGCCTTGTTCAGCTGGATGTTTTCCACAGGGATCTCATTGGATTATTAAATGGAAATCCATTTTGGGTAATATTTTCATCCCAAAGAAAGGACGATGCTCAGACACTGTAAGAAACATCACAATCTGATAAGAGGCAGAGCTGGTATTTGAACCCAGATCTCAGTGCCACTACCTATCATACTCTTTCTAATTTGCCACATGCTTTTTCAGAGAGCAGTTTTGCTGTGAATTCTTGGAAAAGCACTGTCTATTTTCTTTCTTACAAGCTAGTGCTAGAATCCTACTGGTTTCAGAGTCTGTGGAGAAGGAAATGCCTCCTCCCATGGTTGTTGGATTCACCCCTGCCCCCCACATCTTCTTTATGTGAAATGTCTCATAATTAAAAAGTACAGATTCTATACAGACACAGAAGCTTTTCAGTATAGACCACATTTCCAAAAGTGGTTATTATGCATGGATGTGCTTGGAGAATTAGATTTCTGTGCTCTTGACTTTAATTGCCCTGTCTAGATATGTGATTAAGCTTTTGTTCTTTGTTTTAAGATGACCAGTCAATGGAGTTGTGTGGTTTTCATTTTATCTGAAGTGCAGTTGGAGGACAGGCAAATGAGCCCGCTGCTTTTTCCCCCTTCTCCTTCTCAGTTGCTATGATAATTATTTCAATATATTCAGGTCTTATTAAACACCAAGACTGATATGAAATAGCACTACACTATGGCCAATTTTTTAGCAATGTGAAGTTTTATTTTATTTTTAAAAAAATGTCATACAGGAAGGTAACAAAGATTGAAAATTTTACTTGTGCCTTTACCCCCCAACAAGACAGAGCATATAGACGTGAAGTTTGCAGGAAGTCGGGGCAAACATAGTTTAACACAAAACTGTAGGCCCCTGTCTTTGAACATCTGTTACTATGGCAACTGATTTAAAAGCTTGAAAGATCAGGTTATTTAGGCAACTTAACTAGATGTTTTTGAAAGTATGGGAACTAAAAATATTTAAAAACAGATCCATGTAGATCCCTATTCAGCTGACCTGGCTGACACAGCAGTAAGACATTGTTGTGACAACCGGAGAGACTGCACAAAGGAACGTGGCTCATAAACAACAGCTCCAGCCAGGAGAGCTAGCCTGGGCACCAAGGCGGCCATTTTCTCTCTATATTCCCAGAGATGGTCAGCTGGGCGGAGCTTACAGACTTCCACACCCCCCCCCCCACCCCTCTGCTACACCAGTGCAAGGCTGCACCTTACAGCCACAGATGAAGGAGCCAACTGACTTTCTCCTGGGGCATAAGCATGGAAAGGAGAAAAGTGAACTTCCTCAGAGAAACACGGTATTCATCCTGGAGGTGCCTTCTATGGCTAACTATGTTAAAAGTGACTTTCTGGGAGGAATATGATACAGAAATTCAGCCTCACCTGCATGTTCATTTGGAATTGCAAACTCCCAGAATTCTCTCTGTTGCATCTTATGCACAGGTTCAAAGTAGAAAGTAAACAAATAACAGTTTCCAGTGACGACAAACAACAGGGTCCAAGTTCTGTGAACACAGTTCTTCAGCCATACTGGTGAACAAGCTGAGGAAAGATTGCAAAAGGAAGAGGAAGGATCAGGGTCATGCATCCTTCCCTCTGTGTCTTGAGTGGACCATTTAGGCTTCTTAGGAATTGCATTTTTAAGATGGTAGTTGGACAGATAATCTTTGTTTGAGAAGTCTTTTCATCATCCTTGCGAATTTTTCAAAGCAGATTGTATTACCTTAAAACTCAGACCAAGAAAACAGAAATCACAAGTGACTGCATGAGGGATTTTACTAGCTTATGAACTTATTGCATAAAGTGACACATAAGAAACATCCCTAAATCTGCAAGGAATTTCTGTTTATTTGTTTATTTACTTGAGAGAGAGAGACTCTTGAGAGACAGAGAGAGTGAGAGTGGGGAGAGGCAGAGGGAGAGAGAGAATCCAAGCCTGCATGCCCAGGGTGGAGGCCAATGTGGGGCTTGATCTTGCCACCCTGAGATGGTGACTGAGCCAAAATCAAGGCTGGGGCACTTAACTGTTTGAGCCACCCAGATGCCACTGTGAGGAATTTCTAAAAGGAAAGAGAAATGGATAAATTCACACTTAAGGGGGAAAACTACACCTCGATTTCCAAGGTCTATTGAACAACCTCAGTCTTTAAGCAAGAACTGATTTGTACAGAATTGTATGCAGTACCATGTAACTGGGCAAGTATCAGAAGAAATATCCAGTTCAATTTCCAAACACTTACTTTATGTTTTGCTGTTGGTTCTTTTCCCATGTGTGCTGTGTTTTACTGTTTGCCTGATGAAAATGGTGGATATGGAGTTAAAAGTCTGCTTTTCCTGGTATAGTGAAAATGGCAGCTGTCAAACTATGGACTTTTGAACCCAAACATTAGTGAACTGAAGCAGGAATGAAATGTCTTTGTACTGATCTTTGACAAGATTTGAAAAATTCCTGTTGTTTCCAAAAAATGTCCTATAAATGTCAAAAGCCATCATATTCAAAGGGGCTGTGTTCTAGAGTCATCAGTGACAGCAACATCTAGTAGACAAAGAAGAACACGTAAGTCTGGGATTCTTAGTGAAGTTTATCCTGGATAAAGTAAAAAGGAATATTGTACAACTAGATGTTTTTAGTACAAAACAAGTAGATAATTTTAAGTACCTCCTATTAAACTCATAAATACTTATTATGAGCTTGACAGGTTAAAACATAACATGTAGATTCACTTTTTTCTTTTCCCTCTTTCTAAGGAGATAAAAGGATGAAAAGATCCATGGGCTTATCCTTAAGAGAAAAATCAGTGAAGGTAGAAAGAGGAACCTCATATCTTAGGGGACATGTAGGAGAAAGATGAACTCTCAGACAGTGTCAAGAGGAACAGAGAGGAAAGGGCCGTCCAGGATGGTGGCAGGAGACTTGAATAGTGGGAGATCTGGATGGTGCAGATGAGAGTTTATTTGAGGAAGAAGAAGAAAAGACTATAAGCAAAGATAAAATACAATGGAATATTACTCAGCCATAAAACGAATGAAATCTTGCCATTTGCAACAGCATGGATGGAACTAGAGAGTGTTATGCTAAGTGAAATAAATCAGAGAAAGACAAATACCATATGATTTCACTGGTGTGGAATTTAAGGAACAAAAGATCATGGGGGAAAAAAAGAGGAAAACCGAGAAACAGACTCTTAACTATACAGAACAAACTGATGGTTACCAGAGAGACAGTGGGTGGGGGGATGGGTTAAATTGGTGATGGGGATTAAGGAGGGCACTTGTGATGAGCACCAGGTGATGTATGGAAGTGTTCAGTCACTAAGTTGCACACCTGAAATGAATATTACACTGTTTGTTAATTAATTAGAATTTAAATAAAAACTTACAAAAATTTTTAATGAACACTCCTTTGGACCATGTTTTTGAACCACTCAAACCCAGGAAAGGGTTAAGATGGACATTTCTACTTATTCCACTCTTCTTTGAAAATTATATCACTCCAGAACTAGGGTATAAGAGCCATTGCTTTATATGAGTAATTCAGATGAATTTTTTTTTTTTAAGATTTTATTTATTTATTTGTCAGAGAGAGAGGGAGAAGAGAGCGAACGAGCACAGGCAGACAGAGTGGCAGGCAGAGGCAGAGGGAGAAGCAGGCTCCCTGCCGAGCAAGGAGCCCGATGTGGGACTCGATCCCAGGACGCCGGGATCATGACCTGAACCGAAGGCAGCTGCTTAACCAACTGAGCCACCCAGGCGTCCCTCAGATGAACTTAATCCAAGAAACATTTGTAGGTATGAGAGATTGCTATGTGTGTACTCAGTTCATCATTTTGAAATAGAAGTCTCCATGGCTTCCTTTTACATGGTTTTTCTACCTAGCCTCTTTGCTGTGTTATCTGAAAGATTAAAAAGATGACAAAGACAGTTCTTCTCTCTGAGAGCTAATAATGTAGTAGAAAAAAAGACTTGCATGTTCCTTGGTGTAACACTACTGTGATTGTCAGTAACAGTTATGTACATATGTATATATATTTGTATGTGTGTGTATATATATATGTATATGCATACATATATATTATATTTAAGTGTTGTTCTAACTGTGGGGAGAATTCTAGCAAGAAGACAAGCAGATGGGATTGTTATTATTGTTGTTATTATAATTGTTGTTGTTGCAGGTTGGTGATGAAACTAGGAACTCTTCAACAAATGATGCTTGGGCAATTGCTTACCCCTAGATATACCTAGATTATCCCTAGGAAAAAAAAGAAGTTTAACTCTTAACTCATACTTTATATAAGAATCAATTCAAGATAGATTAGAGACTTTAATATAAAAGACAAAGCTATAAACATTTAAAAGAATATAGAAGAACATTCTAATGCTCTCTAGCTAGGGAAGACTTTTGAGAACAATATATAAAAATATTAATTGTAAAAGTCTTGATAAGGACAATATATTAAAAATTAGTTCTGTTCATCTAGATACCACAAAGAAAATGAAATAGTAAGTTGAAAAAGGGGAGAAGATATTTGCAATACACATAATCTAGAAAGCATTAATATCCAGGATATATAGATAAGTCTCAATAACTACTTTATTCTTGAGAATTTTTTTTTAAGTGGACTCCATGACTAACATGGGTCTTGAATTCATGACCTTGAGATTGAGAATCACATGCTCTACTGACTGAGACTGCCAGGCACCCCTATAACCACTTTATTTTTTTTTTTAAAGATTTTATTTATTTATTTGCCAGATAGAGAGCGCAGGAGCGAGCACAGGCAGACAGAGAGGCAGGCAGAGGCAGAGGGAGAAGCAGGCTCACTGCTGAGCAAGGAGCCCGATGTGGGACTGGATCCCAGGACGCTGGGATCATGACCTGAGCCGAAGGCAGCTGCTTAACCAACTGAGCCACCCAGGCGTCCCTAACCACTTTATTTTTAAGAAACAAACACCACAACAGAAAAATGGGCAAATGACTTGCCCAAGCATTTTATAGAATAGCCTCTGTAAATGGCCAATCAGAATATGAAGATGCTCATTCTCATTAGTATATCAAGGAAATGTAAGTTAAATTCAAAATGAGATAGCATTAGGTGAATGTGGAGGAATGGTGTCACTCTCACATTTATAAGTTGATGCCCTAATTCCCACAAACTCAGAAAGTGATTGTATTTGGAAATAGGACTTTCAAAGAGGTAATTAAGGTAAAATGAGGTCATATGGGTGGGCCCTAATCAGTTAGACCATTGTCCTTATGAGGATACAGAGAGACACCTAGCAATGTGTGTGAAGAGAGGAAAGACAAGGTGTAGACATAGAAAATGACTGTCTACAAGCTGAGAGAAGCCTCAGAGTGAACCTAATCTGGTGACACCTTGACTTTGGACTTTTAACCTCCAGAACTGTGAGAAAATAAATTTCTATTGTTTAAGCCACGTAGTCTGTGGTGTTTTTGTTTTTGTTTTTTTTTTTTTAATGTCAGACCCAGGAAACTAATACAGTGGACTCCCCCTGCCCCCTGACCCCAATAATTAAATAGAATATCGGTGAGAAGATAGAACAATTAGAAATGGTACAAATTTATACAACTACTTTGAAAAAACCAATTTTGTATTATCTGGTATATTTGAATTTATGGTTAATCAATTTCACTCTCAAATGCATATCATGGATGAGAAACTCTTGGTCAGTTATATTCAAGAATACTTATAGTAACATTGCTTGTAATAGAAAAGAAATGAACAAACAAAACAACCGAATATTAGAAAGAGCCCAGATATTCACTTTATGAGAATATATAAACAAATTGTAAAATATTCACCCAATGGAATGTTAATATCACAATAAAATGAACCAATGACAGCAGCATGCAGCAACACTGAATGATTCTTAAAAATATAATGTTACATGAGATTGAAAACAAAACAAGTCATGGAAGAACTGAAAGTGTTAAATCTACTTACATAAAGCACAAAAAGGAATAGAACTAAACCAGGCATTATTAGGGGATACAGATATATTTGGTTAAACTTTTTTTTTTAATCAAGAGAATGATAACCCAATTCACAATATATTTACTGCCCAGGTGGGTGGTATAGAACCAGGGATTGGCAAGGAGCACTGAGAAAGCTTCAACATTAGGGGAAATTCTTCATGATCAGGATTGTGAGTTCACTTATGTTTATTGTTATGTCTACTAACTAATGCATGACTATAGTCTTTTATATATACCAAATATATTTAAAATTATAAAAATAATATATTTAAGTGAAATAATTTAGGAAGTAACATGACAGAGAAAGCATATGCACTAACATTAATTTCAGACAAAATAATTTCAATGCAAAGGATATTTAAAAGGAGAAGTGGGAAATTCTGATATTTGTATAATTTTTGATATTTGATTTTATACAATTTCTGATATTTGGTTCTATACAATTCTGATATTTTACACGTAAAAGTGACGGTAATGAAAGTAAACATTACATGTGTGTATGTATGTATGTATCTATCTATCTCCTGATAGAGGAGAAAAGAACATGTTTATTTGTATAATTGAAACACCCATAAGGAGAAACTGAATGTGGGTGAGTCTTCAGGACAGAAATAAATGAGTCAGTAGTCAAAAATTATTATGCCTATGGAGAATATAAGTAACATAATTAACAATTAAATCCAAATAGATAGTAACCATAATTTTAAAATACATTTGGACAACTTATAAAAATCAATTATGTATTTACACATTAAGTACATAAGAACACTCATTGAATTTCAAAATTTGATATCATAGAAGCCACATTGATGACAAAGAATCATGCAATAAAAACTTAGAAAATGCTTTCATTTTACTCTAAATTTTTAATTTGGAAGTGTAAAACTAAGAAGTAAAGGCTAATAAATGGAAGCCCTTCATATCAACACCAACCAGCGATCAGCCATATAGGGGCCAGGGAATATATCTAGCTTTTGGTGGCATTTAATTAAAAAAAAAAAAGTAAGAAAAAAAGAAAGAATCAAACTTTCAATTTAAGAAGCTTCTAAATGAATAACAACATCCACCCCGATCATTATAGTTACTGAAGATAAAATTATTGAAATGGGAAAAAAAGCTAGTGAAGTTGACCCACAAAACCAAAAGTTGAATGTTTGCAAAAAACAGTAAAATAAATATCTGGCATATATAATAAAGAAAAAAGAGAAAGGATGGAAGAATTTTTATTTGATACAAATAAATGTATCAAATTAGTAAGACACAGATTTTAGAAACATTAAAATGAAGAAGTACCACATTAAATCTAGAAATAGGTAATTACATTTCAAGGATTTAGCCACGCGCACTCAATGTGAATTTAAGTGTGTAGTAGTCTCTGTCTTTCACACTCTAATGCCCTGAAGAAAATAAACTGAAGACTGATGCCAACTCAACACGACTTCATATGCCACCTCTGGTAGTGTTTATGGTCTGTGTCTCCCCAGTGCATTTGGGTAATTTCTGCTGAGCAAGATGTTGGCAATGTTTCTAATGGACCGTCAGCATTTGATTACAGATATGTTTCGTTTGGCCTCTATAGCATTTACAAACCATTTCTGAGTTATTACTAGTTTAAAAAAAATGAAATCCAGAGATTTTTACTTAAAAATCTAGATTTCTGGGGCACCTGGTTGGCTCAGTCAATTAAGGGTCTGACTCTTGATTTCAGCTCTGATTATGATCTCAGGTTCCTGGGATTAAGCCCTGCATCAGGCTCCGTGCTCAGTGGGGAGTCTACTTGAGATTCTCCCTTTCCCTCTGCTTGTCCCCCTACCCCCTTAAAAAAAAATCTAGATTTCTGTCACAGCAAAATTGGAGTTAGCGAGGGTTGGGTGGGGCCTGTGTTTTTCTACTTCTGCATTCCCTGTGGAGTGAGGGGGCCTAAATTTTAATCACACCTCTGCCACCCACCAGCAGGATTGTTTTGAGAAAGTTACCCTACTCTGGAGTGTGTCAGTTTTCCATATTTGCAGGGTGGAGGAAATATGAGGCTTATAAAGTGATGGTTCAAGTTCATGGGTATTAACTAAGATACTGAACATGGAAACATCTAGCAGTTTCCTTTCTACCCTTTATTGTTGTTCTTATATAAAATCACTGCCAGCTGTTATTTAGTCATAGAAACAAAGTGAGCAACACAGTTATTTGACAGAACATTCTGTAGTAAGTCATATCCTCTGCTTGGTTATTTGCACAATGACCCGCATGCTGTTTGATTTGGGTTTAATCTAATGATTAAGACCTCTGGGGGCGCCTGGGTGGCTCAGTGGGTTAAAGCCTCTGCCTTCCGCTCAGGTCATGATCCCAGGGTCCTGGGATCAAGTGCCGATTTGGGCTCTCTGCTCAGCTGGGAGCCTGCTTCCCTTCCTCACTCTCTCTGCCTGCCTCTCTGCCTGCTTGTGATTTCTGTCAAATAAATAAATAAAATCTTTAAATTAAAAAAAAAAAAAAGACCTCTGCAGGTTCCTAGCCATGCACCTTCTCACTAGCTTGCAAACTCAAGACTTGTTTCTTTTCACGGACTCCCCTATCCTATCTTCACCT
The DNA here is from genome assembly GCA_003697995.1 of Taxidea taxus jeffersonii. Lineage (NCBI taxonomy): Eukaryota > Metazoa > Chordata > Mammalia > Carnivora > Mustelidae > Taxidea > Taxidea taxus. The sequence continues at coordinate 27,556 of ML110399.1, read as the reverse complement.
GTCAGCTCTCTCCATTAGACTGTAAACTCCTTGTCACCTACAAGGAGGGCTTACCTAGCCCCCTTAATCCTCCATTCTTAGCCTGTTGAGCAAATCTTGGCACCTAATAGGCAGCTCATACATATTTGCTGAGTGACTGATTTTAAGAGATTATTATATACAGAATTGTATGTTATCTATAATTATCTATAGTTAAATATAAGATATATATAATTAATAGATTTCTATTATGTTATATAATAGAAATATAAAACTAAACATATAATTATAAAAATATAAATATATTATGAGACAGAAACAGTGTATGTATAATTTCCAAGGCAATTTTCCTTTCAAATAATATGAAAAATTGTTTCTTTACTCCTTAATGGATCTGTTATTTCTTAGTTCATTTGTTCTTTCATTTTCTTTTAAAAAATCATTTGCTACAGAAGGAAAGCATATAGGACAGTGTCTGGCACATAGAAGGAATTTATTTGCTCATTCAAGAAATTGATCTCCACTGTTGTGATCACAAAGCAGTGTGATTTGTTGATTTGTTAAAATATAAAAAATAAGAGGCACCTGGGTGGCTCAGTTGGTTAAGCGTCTGCCTTCAGCTCAGGTCATGATCCAGGAGTCCCAGGATCAAGCCTGGCATTGGGCTCCCTGCTCAGAAGGGAGTCTGCTCCCTCTACCCTCATCCTCTGTGTGTTCTCTCTCTCTCTCTCTCTCTCTCTCTCTCTCCCTGTCTCTCTCTCAAATAAATAAACAAAATCTTTTAAAAAAGTAAGCATAAAAAATAAAAATTCAAAGTTATCAAGATGTGCATAGAAAGGTTGCACCAGGACCTACAAGGAACTGGCTGAATGGAGGGCTGATTCGATTTCAGCAGGAAGAAGCCACAATGAAATAATCTAGTGCTCCATTTACCAGACTGGAACATCCACCATAGGGTTTTCCAGGGAGAACTACCTTGTTTTTCCACCTGCTGAAGATCTTGGGCAATCTGCTGGCTTGCACATCAGTAAGGTTCAGTGCTTGCAGATGTTGTTGGTCCCAGAGCTGTCATACCTGAGTAATTGTGGCCGGGAAAGCAGATAGGAGATCATCAGTTACTTCTCTCCTTACTTTTGCGAAGAAATGGCAGTGAGTATGCACATGTGTTACAGTTACTGGCTGGCGCAATCTTATAAGAATCAGAGAAATGTACGTACACCAGATTTCACAAGATGGAATAGAGACTAGGGTAAAGGTGTGAATGAGGAAGAAAACGAGCGTGTTGTGAAAATTTTAGTGGAAGTTGTAAAGGTTATGATACAGGTTCTTGATTTTTAAGAGAGAAGAATGTTTTGAACAATTGCATTTCCTTTCCAGTGGAATGACATTTCTCCCTTTCTCAACAGAAGGTTCTGTTTTTCTTTTTGTCGTTTGAGAACACATTCCCTGATTTTACAATTGCCCATCTGAAAATTGCATGGTACCTGAAACATGAAAGAGACTGCGGAGAACGTTCTGAAGGCAGGGTCTTCTTCGCACAGGCCCTCAGCACAGTTCACTGTCCTGGCAGCTGAGGACTCTTCTGCGCTGAACTGTAAGGGTTCTCGTCTCATCGGAGCTGCGCTGGGTGCTGCTCTGGACCTCAGAGGCTGTTGCTCTTGGGTGGCAGATCCACAGAGTTGTCTGAGTTCAGAAATGTATGAAAAATAGAGACATATGGAGATGGAAGAAGAGGTGACAAGTTTTTGGGTATGTGTGGAAAGCGTTTCTTGAAATAGTTTGACATTATTGCTCCACTTTCTCTTTTTCTTTTAATAATCAAGTTTTCAGTTCAAAGGCTTTTACATCTGGAGAAAAAAATTTTTTTTCTCATTTCTGTAAAATCGGGCCCAAAGTTGTGGGCTTGTATTAACATTAACGGCAGCATAGAAGTACAGGACTGTCTTGCAAAATGTGAATTTCCTCCCCCTTTTCCTGTCCACTCTTCTAGTTAATCAAATTTCCAATGAGCTTGGGTTAGCCAAGGGGTGTCTAAAATCTCATTACCTTTTGGAAAGTACAATACTTAGGAGTCTAAATACTTGGAAGGAAATAATATTGCTTTTCAGAGAGTAAAAATAATTGCTTGTCAATTACAAGTGATGCTGGTCACATATAACCAATTGTTTGCTTGCTATATAAGTGAATTTATTCCTCTCCCATTTAATGGTATGCATTAACATTCCCAAATCAAAAATGATGGGGATACAGTAAGATTTCACCCACTGCAAGCACAGAGCAATGGCACATTTTTCAAGGTGTGCTCTATGGGCAAATGGGAAGTTCATAGATGTTAAATGTTAAAAAAAAAAAAAAAAGAAATTCCATGGTCAAAGTTTTGGAATTTTGACTAAGCCAAAGTTTGTGGCAACTCTTCAGGAAGGAAGCTATAGTATGCAGAGATTGCCACACTGATTTGGCCCCAGGGCCAAGGATCTGAATTTCTCTTTTGATGTGAAGTCAAACAGGTCTAGGTTGGCTCCTGTGCAATTTTGGGCAAATCATAAAACCTCTCTGAACTCTGGTTCATTTACAAAATGGGTCCAATAGTACACACACCATAGTTTTATGAGAACATCAAATGAGGTAATGCATATAAAACACTCAGCAAAGTTACTGCATAAGAATAAATGTTAATTTAAAATTTATGCCTTTATCCCAAATTTTGGAGTTAGGGGTCTATAGTGAAATACCCATATGCATGGGACTAGGATTTAGAAGGAGCAGGTCCTGCTACTTTCTGACTAATCTCAATAAACCTCTTAACTAAAAGAATTGGGTTCCTGATGCCCTCACCTTAAAAATATCATCATGATCATCATTAACGTCATCATCAAAAATAACTACAACATCTGTAATCTTTTACATAGAACATTTATGAGAATCAAGTTAATTTTAAACTTGTTTTGGAAATTCTCAAACATCATGCCATTTAATCCACCAATTCTTCAGTATGTATCATTAATAAGGGCATTTACATTTATACCTAAATTTACATCTCTCTATATTTGCTCATATGTACCATGCTATTATTATTCCTGAGAAAATTATCAATAATTCATCAACATAATGTAATGTTGGCCCACATTTCTTTTCCTCAGATTGTCTCAAAATGTCATTTTTCCATTTGATAGAATTGGATGAAGTAGCAAAGCAATTGCATATACTGTGTATGTTGTTATATCTTTTGAGTTCACTTTTATTTGTAACTCTGTCCTTGTCCTTTTCGCTCCAACTGATACCACTCTTTTGTAAGAAAAAGTGGGTTATTTCTTTGCAAAATGTCCTATATCCTGGATTTTGCTTATTGTTTCATGGATGTGTCTTTTAACTTGTTCTCCTATCCCCTGTATTTTTGTAGACAGGTAGTTGGATCTAGAGGTTCAGTTAGACACTGGTACAATTTTTCTAGGGAAGATACTTCCAAAGCGGTGCTATGTCCTCCTTGTTGCATCACATCATAAGTCACAAAATATCTAGTCTTCCTTTTGTAAGATATCTGAAGATTCATCAATGAACAAAGACGGTGTCAACATGATCCTCTCTTTGTAAATTCCCCATCAACCATTCACTAATAATTTCAGCATCTATTTTTAATCATTGGGTAGAGTCATTTTTTGCATTAAGGATTACAAGATGGTGGATGCCTAATTCTATCATTGTGTCTGCATTTATTCATTACAATATTTCCAGAAAGAAGAACTTTCTTTCATCAACTATTTGGTTACCATGAAACACAGGAAAGAAAGGATAAGGTATTGATCATGGTGTTTTATTTATTTAATGAATATGTGTTGGGTGCCAGGAACTGTGCTAGTTCTTGGGGACACCATAGCAAAGTATCTCTACCCTACAGTGAGGAAGCTTATGATCTGGGTAATACTCATTTACTTATGGTAAAGACTCACCATATCACGTGAGATATTATGAAGACAGTATATATTTCCATGGAAGTCCTTATGGGCTTGGGGTTATTTGTTCCTCTATTAGTGTTTTTAATCTCTTTTGTATAGTGTATTAATTTGCTAGGGCTCTCATAACACATAGTCTAGGTGACTTAAACAAAAGAAATTTATTTTCTCATGGTTCTGGAGGTTAGAAGTCCAAGATCAATGACGAGTTTCTTCTGAGACCTCTCTCCCTGGCTTGCAGATGGCCACCTCCTTGCTGTGTTCTTTCATGGGTTTCCTTTAGTCTGTGTGTTGCCTGCATCCTAATGCCCTCTTCTTATAAGGTCACAGGTCAGATTGCATTGGTCCCCCCCTCCCATTGTGGTTTTAATTTGTATTTCCCTTATGCCGAGTGATGTGGAGCACTAATTCATGAGTCTGTTGGCCATTTGGATGTCTTCTTTGCAGAAATGTCTATTCATGTCTTCTGCCCATTTCTTGATTGGATTATTTGTTCTTTGGGTGTTGAGTTTGATAAGTTCTTTATAGATTTTGGATACCAGCCCTTTGTCTGATATGTCATTTGCAAATATCCTCTCCCATTCTGTTGGTTGTCTTTTGGTCTTGTTGACTGTTTCCTTTGCTATGCAAAAGCTTTTGATCTTGATGACGTCCCAGTAGTTCATTTTTGCCCTCGCTTCCTTTGCCTTTGACGATGTTCCTGGGAAGAAGTTGCTGCGGCTGAGGTCAAAGAGTTTGCTGCCTCTGTTTTCCTCAAGGATTTTGATGGATCCCTGTCTCACATTGAGGTCTTTCATCCATATGGAGTCTATTTTTGGGTGTGGTGTAAGGAAATGGTCCAGTTTCATTCTTCTGCATGTGACTGTCCATTTTCCCCAACACCATTTGTTAAAGAGGCTGTCCTTTTCCATTGGACATTCTTTCCTGCTTTGTTGAAGATTAGTTGACCATAGTGTTGAGGGTCTATTTCTGGGCTCTCAATTCTGTTCCAAAGATCTGTGTGTCTGTTTTTATACCAGTACCATACTGTCTTGATGATTACAGCCTTGTAATAGAGCTTGAAGTCTAGAATTGTGATGCCACCAACTTTGGTTTTCTTTTTCAGTATTCCTCTGGCTATTCGAGGTCTTTTCTGGTTCCATATAAATTTAAGGATTATTTGTTCCATTTCTTTGAAAAAAATGGATGGGATTTTGATAGGGATTGCATTAAATGTGTAGATTGCTTTAGGTAGCATAGACATTTTCACAATATTTGTTCTTCCAATCCATGAGCATGGAACATTTTCCCATTTCTTTGTGTCTTCCTCAATTTCTTTCATGAGTACTTTGTAGTTTTCTGAGTATAGATTCTTTGCCTCTTTGGTTAGGTTTATTCCTAGGTATCTTATGGTTTTGGGTGCAATTGTAAATGGGATTGACTCCTTAATTTCTCTTCTGTCTTGCTGTTGGTGGATAGAAATGCAATTGATTTCTGTGCATTGATTTCATATCCTGACACTTTCCTGAATTCCTGTATGAGTTCTAGCAGATTTGGAGTGGAGTCTTTTCGGTTTTCCACATGAAGTATCATATCATCTGCAAAGAGTGAGAGTTTGATTTCTTCTTTCCTGATTCAGATGCACTTTATTTCTTTTTGTTGTCTGACTGCTGAGGCTAGGACTTCTAGTACTATGTTGCATAGTAGTGGCGATAGTGGACATCCCTGCCATGTTCCTGACCTTAGGGGAGAAACTCTCAGTACTTCCCCATTGAGAATGATATTTGCGGTGGGTTTTTCATAGATGGCTTTGATGATATTGAGGTATGTGCCCTCTATCCCTACATGTTGAAGAGTTTTGATCAAGAAAGGATGCTGTACTTTGTCAAATGTTTTTTCAGCACCTATTGAGAGTATCATATGGTTCTTTCTTTAATTAATGTATTGTATTACATTGATTGATTTGTGGATATTGAACCAACCTTGCAGCCCTGGAATAAATCCCATTTGGTCGTGGTAAATAATCCTTTTAATGTACTTTTGGATCCTATTGGCTAGTATTTTGATGAGAATTTTCAGATCTGTGTTCATCAACGATATTGGTCTGTAATTCTCTCTTTTGATGGGATCCTTGTCTGGTTTTGGGATCAAGGTGTTGCTAGCCTCATAAAATGAGTTTGGAAGTTTTCCTTCCATTTCTATTTTTTGGAACAGTTTCAGGAGATTAGGAATTAATTCTTCTTTAAATGTTTGGTAGAATTACCCTGGGAATCCATCTGGCCCTGATTGGTTTATATAGTTGGCTGCTCCCATGTTAGGGGCATAGATGTTTAAAATTGTTAGATCTTCTTGTTGGACAGATCCTTGAAGTATGATATAGTGTCCTTCCTCACCTCTTATTATAGTCTTTGGCTTGCAATCTAATTTGTCTGATATAATGCTTGCCACCCCAGCTTTCTTTTGATGTCCATTAACATGGTAAATTGTTTTCCACACCCTCATTTTAAATCTGGAGGTGTCTTTGGGTCTAAAATGAGTTTCTTGGGGCTCCTGGATGACTCAGTTGGTTAAGCGTCTGCCTTTGGCTCTGGTCATGATTTCAGGGTCCTGGGATTGATTCCTGCATTGGGCTCTCTGCTCAGCAAGGAGCCTGCTTCCTCTTCTCTCTCTGCCTGCCTCTCTGCCTACTTGTGATCTCTATCTGTAAATAAATAAATAAAATCTTAAAAAAAATAAAACGAGTTTCTTGTAGACAGCATATTGATGGGTCTTTTTTAAAAAAATCCATTCTGATACCCTGTGTCTTTTGATTGAGGCATTTAGCCCATTTACTTTTGGAGTAACTATTGAAAGGTAAAAATTTAGTGCCACTGTATTGCCTGTAAGGTGACTGTTACTGTATATTGTCTCTGTTCCTTTCTGGTTTGTTACTTTTAGCTCTCTTTTTGCTTAGAGGACCCCTCTCAATATTTCCTGTTGGGCTGGTTTGGTGTTTGCAAATTCTTTTAGTTTTTGTTTTTCCTGGAAGCTTTTTAATCTCCTTCTATTTTCAGTGACAGCCTAGCTGGATATAGTATTCTTGGCTGCATATTTTTCTCATTTAGTGCTCTGACTATATCATGCCAGTCCTTTGTGGCCTGCCAGGTCTCTGTGGATAGGTCTGCTGCCAATCTAATATTTCTATTGTTATATGTTACAGACCTCTTCTCCCTGCTTTCAGGATTTTCTCTCTGTCACTAAGACTTGTAAGTTTTACTATTAGATGATGGGGTGTGGACCTATTTTTATTGATTTTGAGGGGGATTCTCTGTGCCTCCTGGAACTTATTGTTTGTTCCCTTTGCCATATTAGGGAAATTCTGTACTATAATTTATTCCAATATACCTTCTGCCTCTCTCTCTCTTTCTTCTTCTTCTGGGATCTCAATTATTCTAATATTGTTTTGTCTTATGGTATCACTTATCTCTTGATTTCTCCCCTTGTGGTCCAGTAGGTTGTTTGTCTCTCTTTTGCTCAGTTTCTTTTTTCTTTGTCATTTGATCTTCTATATCACTAATTCTCTCTTCTGCCTCATTTATCCTAGCAGTAAGAACCTCCATTTTTTATTGCACTTCATTAATAGCTTTTTTGATTTCAACTTGGTTAGATTTTAGTTTTTTTATTTCTCCAGAAAGGGATTTTCTAATAACTTCCATGCTTTTTTTGAGCTCAAGTAGCACCTTGGTAATCGTCATCATGACCTCTAGTTCTGATGAGTTACCAATATCCATATTGGTTAAGTCCCTAGCTATCGATACTGCCTCTTGTTCTTTTTTTTTTTTTTTTGTGGTGAGTTTCTCCACCTTGTTATTTTATCCAGATAAGAATAGATGAGTGGGAGAACAAAATAATAAAAGGGTGGCAAGGATCCCAGGAAAATATATGTTAACCAAATCAGAAGAGATCCAAAACTGGAGGGAGAAGTAAGGGAGAAAGTAATAAAAAATAAAATTTTAAAAAATATATTAGACTGGTGAATAGAACAGAGCCACACACTTGATTTTGGGTGTAATCTGGTCTCTAAGAAGAAACTTCCTCCCAAAATTTTAAAGAAAGAAAAACTTATATATATATACAAAAATAAGGGTAAACATGATGAAAGTTGGAATATGGCTGTAAAGATGAAAATTAAAAAATATTCTAAAAAAGGTATTTATACGTTAAAAAGTTGGTTGAAAAAAGAAAAAAAAAGGAAAGAGGAAAAAATGTGATCAGGTTGGAAAATAGAACAAAGCCATATGCAAGATTTAGGGTGTATTTTGATCCATTAGAAGAAATTATATCCAAAAATTTTAAAGAAAAAAAAACCTATATGTAACAAAAAATAAAGTTAAATACAATGAAGGGATGAAATATGACTATAACAATGAATATTTAAAAAGATTTTTTAAAAGGTATTGATAAGATAAAATAGCTAAAAAACATTAAAATAGGAAAGAAGAAAAATTTAAAAAATACAATAGGAAAAATTCAAATCTAAATTTATCTTTGAAAGACTATAGGATCATGGGGGAAAAGGTATACATTCTATCTGTTGCTTTCCTCTAGCTCTGGAGTTCTGCAGTTCTCATTAATCAGTGAACTTGGTCTTGGCTGGATGTTCTTGCTGATCTTCTGGGAAAGGAACCTCTTGCAGTGATTCTCAAATGTCTTTGCCCGAGGTGTAATTGCACTGTCCTTGCCAGGGGCCTGGCGTAATCTGCTCGGGTTCGCCCTCCATAGCTTTTGTTCTCTGAACACTTTCCATAGAGTTTTGGAGGATGGGAATGAAAATAGTGGCTTCCCAATCTCTGCCCCTATAGGAGCTGAGAGCTCAGGGCTCCACTCCTTAGTGTGCCCTCAGAGAAAAGCAGTCAATCCTTCCTGTCTCCCTGGTTTCCCACTGCACTCCGAGCTCACCTGGCCTGTGACCGAGTGTTTCTATCTCTGGTGCACGGCCCTGTTTGGAGTCTCCAAACTCAGCTGAGTCCTGCAACACACTCCTGTGCTGCTCCTTCCAGAGGAGGAAGGTGAGTCTCCCTGGATCTGCCATTTGTGGGGTCCTTGCTCAAAGAGTAGTGGCGCAACTGTGTCTTAGATCATGGATTAAGGTAACTTTGAGCTAAAGCTCACTCCTCGGCTCCGTCTCTGTAGCTGGCTTCCCCAGGCTGATACCTGGCAGCTCTGTCACACTCAGACACCCCAGTGTTTTTATGACCCTGAAGGTCCTGAGACCACACTGTCCCTCTGAAGGTTCCACCCCCGCTTAATCTCTGGAACCATGTCCCTCAATGAAGCAGACTTCTAAAAGTCCTGACTTTGTGCTCCACTGCTCCACTGCTTGCTGGTAACTGGCCTCTCCCACTGCTGTCTATCTTCCTTTCACTTCAGATTCACTTATCTGCACGTCCTACCTTCTAGAAAGTGGTCGATTGTCTGTTCTAGAATTGTTCTTCTCTTCCAACTCCTCTTGAGTTTGTAGGTGTTTGGAATGGTTTGATAACTTCTTCTCTTCTTCTTCTCTTCCAACTCCTCTTGAGTTTGTAGGTGTTTGGAATGGTTTAATAACTATCTAGCTGTACTCCTGGGACCTGATGATATTTCAGTCTGCTACTCCTCCACCATCTTGCTTCCTCTGGTCCAGCTATTGTTTCTTGAGCACTTATTATGGGTCATGTTATTACCTTATTTCACCTTCAAAATGACCCTCAACTTTGACTTTTATTATGGTCATTACCATTCTCATTTTTAAGGATGAGGAACTTGAGGGGGAAAAGAGGTTATTACTAAGAGCTAAGAGTAGGAGGTAGAATTTGAATCCAGTGTTTATGGTTTTGCCACAATATTATGCTGCCTATGATATTTAGGAAAGTGTTTAGGAAATGGTATATTTAGGAAATGGTAGACCTCCATAAAAGGTTAGATATTTGTGTTGTTTGGTGGAAATAGCATGGACTCTAGAGTCAAAATGGCCTCTATTTACCTTTTGACTTCATCCCCCCCAGCTCTGTGGTCTTGGGCTCCTAATTCCTCTGAGTCACAGTTTTTCAATCAAGAAAAGGTAAATTATGACAAGTAACTTGATGAATTTTTGTGAGCATTTGAGAACCTGTCTATGGAGACTCTAGCCCAATGTCTGAAAGCATAGATTCTAGGTCAATGGTAACTATTACGCCAGACCCCTCACAGTCCCTTGCATACTTTTATACTCAGTGAGGTTTTTTTCTCATTTGATGCTAGGTAGTTACCCTCAAGGAATGGAGACAAAGGGGTAGTAGTGGCAGGTTCCATTATTACAGCTAACCCCAGAGATACAGATCTAGTTTGTAAATTCATTTATCAGCTCATTCCCACACCATTAATTTCATGTCCATGCTGTTTGAGAAACTGAGAGGGGCATTGTCTGCAGGGCAAGCAGGATCACAGGTGGAGCGTGTCTTTGAAGGGCTTCACTTCTGCATGGTGATTGGTATCGATGTGTTTCTAACAAGTAGGTACCGATGCTTCCCAACCATCCGTTCGCCAAAGAGAGCCAAATGTCACCCAGTACATGCAATTATAACAAAAGTATGAACTGCACAAACCACCAGTGCCCTGTATTTTTAAAAAAAATTCATCTTTGGTTGATAGAGTTGAGTGAATTTTTATATTAAGCAAATAAAAAGACATTTTGTATATATATTTCAATAGAATTACAAATTACTCAGAAATAATTTTCAACTTGTTATCTTAAAAGGGGATGCCGAAAGCTTTGACTTCCTTTGGAACGTTCATTTGCTATAATTCTTTTTTTGAAATTCATTAAATTTTAACTAGATGCACACTCTTTCTGCTCAACTTGGGGGAAAACATATTTTAAATATCTGTCAAGTCTGTCATCATTGCTCATAGAAATGTACCTAATTGTAAGCCTCGAAATGCTCATCTGCTCAGAGGAATGCCACACATGTCAGCCAGAGAACACGCAGGGGACGCACATGTACAAATAGAGGGACACAAACTCTTCCCAGAAGTTTCCCGGTGCCTTAAAACTAGAAGGCTCAGTTTGGAAATTTCTCATTCAACCCTGCTAAAGACTTGGGGGGTGGGGTGCGGAGAGAAAACCCACTTATCTTAAAGATTCATGATTCAAGCGCCTGATAGAATCTGCAGTTTCCATAGTGCTGGGCTCTAGATTTCCCTTTAATGTAATTAAGCCTCAAGATTTATGAATACAACAGGCCAGAACTTGATCCGTGTTCATTTTCAATTACTGCAGTGAAAGGGCCCTATCCAGATGTCTCTATTTACAGCATTCAGGCAGGCCGGACCAGGGGCCGCGGGGGGAGGGCCCACAAATTGTCACACTTGTTAATTCTTCACAGAGGATACTCAGCCGAGGTCCTGGCTTTGACCCTGTGACAAAAGGCTGGGGGCCCCCGGGGCAAGGGCATCAATGCTTCCAGGGACAACACGGTGACCCACGGGGGTCACTCCCTCTGCTTTGTAGGTATTTGTGTAATAATGGGGTCCATTCCTTATTTTTATTTCTGTTACAGTTCTGGGAGCATCCAAGGGAAAAGACTGGCTCTGATGTGAAAGACAAACATATATAATGAGAGCATCAAGTGTCCCCTGGCAACAGTAACCACGATAAAATGCTACAGGGGAAATACACAGTATGCAGTGACCCACATAATCGGGCCTATTTGGGGAGCATTGTTTTATTTTTCTTTTGAAGCGTGTTGTGTTTTTTTTTTTCTTTTCTTTTCTTCTTTCTTTCTTTCTTTAAATATTCCCAGGTCTGCAATTTAGTTTTGTTGGGATGATTGGAACACAAGTGTCTTATCGACTTGTTACAGTCACAGTCCTGCTCATGTGCTTGTGGATTGTGAACCACCAAATACCCACCTGCTAGGGCAGCCTAAAATATTCCATTTTATTCCCTCTATTTCTGCTTTAAAATATTTCTGTGCTTTCTATGACCATTCTACAGGTTTCTTAGACGTGTGCTAAGTGTTTTCTTACTCTGATGTGGACGCTGGCATTGAGGTATCATTTTAAAAGGAAAATCCCACACAAAAGGCTTAGAAATAAGAGCCCAGCAGGAGACTCAGAACCTCTAATGAAATGAACTGCAGCCAGTAAAAAGCCTCAAATCCTACCCCATGCTTTTCCTCTGCGGCGTGTGTCCCGTCCACCATTTCATAGTCTCCACTCACAGACCAGAGTCGTTACCTTGTGAAAAAGAATGAATTGGGATATTGCTTTTGCTGAACAGTAATTGGCTATTCTATTAATGGGATGCTCAGGAAAATGGAATTGTTGGCCAATTCTTTTCCATTTCAGGAGGAGGCTGTTTCATGAAAGTATTGCAAATCTCTCCTTGATGAGCCTCTCTACATCAATTTTGGGTTTCTTTTTTCAGTCATGACCATCACTCAAATTCATCACCAGGACTCAAATTCATTTCTGTCAATTTAAAGAGATTTGAATAGAACAAGGGGGGATCGTTCAAAAATAGAGGTTGTTTTACCCCCAGATTTATTCCATTCTCGACCCTCAGACTGACTTCTCTTTTTTTCTTTAAGAACTGATTTAATAATTCAACACCAAATCCAGTCAAATTTAGTACTTCATTATACATACATTTATCGTGCCGGCTCCAGTGAATATATTTCAGATACAAATGGCATCATTTCTGACCATCTTGTATTTCCTTTTTTGGAAGATGAGTCGTACTAGGTGTATAGGACCCGAGAATAAGGACTCGGAAGCTTTTTGTGACTAGTCATTCCCTCTGGAAAGTTGTTATCTTGACAATTTCAGCAATTTATCTGTACATTTTATAGCGGCACTTGTGATCACTCCGACTGTACTGTGAGGGAATCACAGTCCCGTGGCATATACTGGAGCAGTTTTTTTCAGAACAGCACCGAGACCATTTGAATGGATGGGGATATTTCTTTCATTAAGTTGTATTTACTTAGTTCTCTTGCTATTTCTGATTGCTAGTTGATTATCAGTACATTTTGTTTTCTTAAGTATTTTCAAGTTTACATGGATTTGGTCTTCCCCTTCTTGTGGCCTCTTTCCTTCTCTCTACAGTCTTTCCCTCCTTCTCTCTTATTCTTATTTTCTATTAATCTCTGGATTTCTATGTTTTTGGTTATGGCAATAACGACCATGTAAAATGGTTGTATAGGAAGGGCAGCGTACCTTTTTCCCTTCCTCATATTCCCTTCGGTTTTTAAAAAATGCTATTTTGAATGCAGTATATACCTTTGCATAATTTTGTACAGCTAATAATAATTATGGAAATTTCTGTTGCAAAAAAGTCCCCATAGCTTCAGTTTTGTGCCAGAAAACCCTTTGTGTAAAATCCCTTGTGTTAAAATCCCTGTTCAGGCAAGATCCCTGCTCACTGGAGGGATGTGATACCAGGTTTGGGCTCTAGGAGGCAGAGCTATGGCAGTGTATCTCCAGAGGATACCAGGAATGCAAATCACTCTCAACTAGTTTTCTGAAAATGCAAAGGTCAGGCTGGAGAAGCCAAGTTCAGTTAAAAGAGTGGACAGAAACCTGTCTGGAGGGTGGCATGGGCGCAGAGCCAAGTCAGAGAACTTGGGAGCCCAGGCTGCAGAACTCTGGGTTGGGGCCATTCTGAGAGCTGGGGGTCACTGAGATCCTTATAATCATCAATGGTGTGGTCTCCTGTGTCTTACTCTGCCTCTTGTCTATTGCATCCCATAAACCCTCCACATTTGGGGCCTAAGTGGTCTTTCTAAAATGTATCTTTGCTTTAGAAGTCACACCTTGGCTTCAAACTTCTACTGCCCTCCCATTGCCTCCAGGATAAATTCCAAACTTCTTTACAAATTTATAAGGTCCTTTGCCATGGTAAACCCTGCTTCCTCTCCAGGTTTTTTCTGCCACTAAACTCACTTTCTTCTCACTTCTGACATTTCTCTGAACTATTTGTTGTTCTCTATGCATGCCATCATCTTTCTATCATTGTATATGCTGCCTTCCTGCTCATCCCCCAGTCTGAGCTTCGTTTGGATGGAGCTTCTTTTAGGAAGACTTCCTGCACTTTCTGGTTTCCCAGGACCAAGTAAACGATTTTCTTCTAGTATAGCAGCTGTGTGGGACATGTCTATTGGATTTTCTCTTTCACTGATGGGTTCAGAAAACCAGAAGCACATGGGTAGAGAATGCTGGGTGTTTGTTAACAGTAGAGACAATATAAATAAGCCATTTATGGCTTATAAACATGGCTACCAGAAAACCCCTAAAACCCAAAACCAAAAACCCAACAAAAAACTTAATGAAATGTGGCATACAGAAAACGATCTTCTTGGGGCTCCTGGGTACCTCAGTCTGTTAAATGTCTACTTTTAGCTCAGGTCATGATCCCAGGGTCCTGGGATGGAGCCCCATATCAGGCTCTCTGTTCACTGGGGAATCTGCTTCTCCCTCTCCCTCTGCCTGCTGTACTCCTCCCCGCCCCCGCCCCAGCTTGTGGTCTCTGTCAAATAAATAAAATTTTTTTAAAAAGGAAAAAAACCCGAGCTTCTTAAAAGTTTTTAAAACTTAAAACTTCTTGAAAGTTTTAAAAAGTGTTTCTGCACCCCGCTTGGCAGTTGGCTATAAATCATGAGTTCTGTCTGCAGTAAATAACTGGTTTATGTCATATATTCCTGCTGTATCCAAGTAGCTGTTTGTCATCTTCTGCTTGATGGAGATCAAATGATCCTAGTAGCACTGTGTGTTGTCTAAGAGTCTCTAGGTTTAAATGAAGGCTGCACACCCTTATCTAAGAAGAGCACATGCCTGCTGACATCAGGCTTTTACCATCATTATTTTGGGATCTCAGAGACCCATGTTGATTATTCTAGAAATTTTCAGATGGAAGATTGTTGTATTGAGAAAACAAAATATTTTCCCAGTCAATGAAAGGAGGATTTGGCTAGGTAGTACTTTAGAAATAGATCTGGGCTGAGATCAATTTAAATACCACTCCCATGCTAAGTATAGAAATTAATGACTATTCCAAACAGCTCTCAGCTGTAAGGGTAGCAAAGTTATCTTTTAGAAATGTCATTGACATCAAAATTGCATTAGACCAGAATCAGGGTTCAGTTGACGTTCTTTTCCAGAAATTAGTGTCAAGTGACTTTATTAGATGTTGTTTCTCTTACTTCGATCTCCTGTATTAGATACACTTTCATTAGCTCATTCATCTAACCACTGATTCATCCATTCATCCATTTACCTATTCATTCCTCACCCTCCCACCTACCCTTCAGTCTGCCATCTTTCCTTCTATCCATCTCTGCATCAGTCCATTTATCCACCCAGTAGGTCTTTTGTAAGCATCTACCCAGAATGAAACATTCTTAGTTACAGAGGGGATTAAAAAACAAGCAAAACAGTCTCTCTTCTCAAAGTGCTAAAGGTCACTAGTGGACTCTTAGATTGCCACAGTGGGGGCCTGGATGGACTAAGGAGAGAAGAATGTCAAGGCAGAGGAAAGACTATGGATGTTGCTATGCACTGGAAAGTGTGAAGCACGGTGGGAACAGTGAGGTGTGTGGAAGGGGGATCTGGGGTTGTGTGCAGGGGAAAATGGTGGCTCTGGATGGAACCGTAGCTTGGATAAAGGGACAGAGGTTCTCAAATGCCAAACAAAAGAGTGTGGAGAACCTTTGGTGATTTCTTACAGGGGAAAATAATGTGAAGGTTAACTAGTCTTTAGGAAGATCAATCCAGTCGACTGGGGAGATGGATTGGAAGAGGGGGATAAGAGAGAGATAAGAGGCAGAGAGACTTGTTAGTACTTCAAAATAATTAGGTTTGCTCTGATCTGGGTCACTTAACAACACATGGACTGGGCCACAGTTAAGTTAGGGGATTTTCCCATTCAACCTCCTCAGGTATGGTCACATGTCAGGATAGAAGAGAGATGTTATGTTTATGTTATTGTTTTTGGCTTACATTTAATGTTGACTTTCTTGCTTACGTTTAATGTTGACTTTCTCCTAGATATTTAGGAGGGTGATTTGTTTATTCAAAAGAACTGTTCTTGAGCTAAGCATTCAGGTGGCTTTTGCTTAGGAGGAAGATAGTTACCAAGCACGAGTTGGAGAGTGGGGAAAGGAAAGGCCCTTTCCTTTAAAAATAATATCAACCTTAGAAACCAACCTTTTGTCCTTGCACATACTAGTTGTAATATCTTTTGTGTAACTACTGTGAAAACAAATATTTGATTCATTAGTGATGTGGCTTTGAAACACAGTGCTCTGGGTATGGAAGGCTAAAACAGAAGTGAAGAATCCTGGATCAATTCTCAAGGTCACCAGTATGAAAGAAAACAAAATTGGAATCATGCAAAGTATGGAACAGTGGATTCTTTTTATAGAGCGATAGAATGTAAAGTTACATCAGAGAAAAAATGTCTTCACTGTCTTGGAAGCAAATTGTTTCAACTCCCTGCATACATCAGTAAACACAGCACATATATGAATAAACTTGCTCCTTTTTTGGTAGTGGGCCACTGCAATGCTTTCTTCAATGTTACGAAAACGTCTTGTCCCCATGAATTTATTATTCCTGCATAGCCCCGTTGAAGATAAGCAACCTCAAACCTCGTTGCAGAAATGTTCTCTGGCTACCACTGGATTTTCAGTCTCTCAAGAAAATTGTCCCACTATGTTGAGCTCAGCCCAGGGCTTACTGCATGTCATCCCCTGAAATGCACTAACCCTTCGGTTCATAGAATGATCTCTCAGATCTTGAGGGCTTGCCCAGGATTTCAGATCAACTGAAAAATCCTGGAGTCAAACTCTTTTTCTACACTGTTTTTATGTCAACTTCTGTATTATTTATATAAATGCACATGTCTTCATGGAATAACACACATTTTATTATTAATAAAAACCGGCAGTCAAAATGATACCCCACCACACACATACACATGCACTCAGTTGCAAAAAGCCCAGGAACAAACATTTTGAAATGAAGACAAAGGTGCCTTAGGAATCACTGCTAAATCATCGGGACCCATCAGAGAATGAGGACACTTGCAAGAGAAGGCAGAGGGGTTTTCTCTTCCTGGAAACGGGGGCCGGGGGGGGATTGAATAAAATTTGGCACTTTCTCAGTGTAACAGCTGTGCCTGTCTCCACAAGAAAACACCATCAAGCAATTCGTGAATTCATGTTAAATAATTGCTCTTCACGTAAGGTGACTATTGTGTTCTGTCCCTCATTATGAAAATCTTGTGGTCTGATTTTCAGCACATTTAATCCTGTTCAAAACCAAATTAAACTCTGAAAGCATATGTTACTGTAAAGTATGAGTCACAGACTGTCATGATATTTTGCAGAAGATTATTCAGCAGCTGTCTTAAAAATAAAAAAGCAAAGACCTACATCTACTCTCTGCTTGTTATGTGCCGGAGCCTATATTAACTGATTCATGGGCCAGCATTAGGGGAGTGCAGTGGGAGAGGCATGAGCTTTGCATTCAGGGGGTCTGGGATCAGAACCCACAACATCATCTTTTACCAGAGAGGAGAGCTCTCCTGATGGGAGACCTGCTTCACTGTCTAGAAAATGCTGGCAAGAGATAGTTTGCCTCCCCTAGGCTGCCTTATATTCCCCAGACAGTGCTGGGAGAAAGGGAGGCTGTTAAGAAGAAGTCACCTAATGGCCCTGGTGTCTCAGACTGTGACTTTCTCCCAGTAGCAGCGTTGAGTGGTTTAAAGGACACATTAGACAATGTGAATGTGTTCTTACAAAATGTATTAATTTCATCGACTTGACCAGAATCCGTAAGAAAAGAAAGGGGTCTCTGATGCCCAGGAGTTTTCAGACAGGCATGATTGGATTTATAATATAAACAATTACACCCTTCTAAATATATTTTTTTATTGTTTCTTTTGATTTCCATAAAATGTCCCCCTGCCCAGGGAAAGCCTGTACCCCATTCAGGGGAGTCTCACAGGGCTGCCTAACTCTCCAGAGTAGGCTTGTTCATGGCCATCTTTATCACCATGAGCATCGTGGTGCCCTAGGCCACCCTCATTGCTGGCCATGCAGCTCTCCTTCAGCTGAAACCAAGTATGTACAGTTCTGCTGGGCTGCTGGGGTTAAAATCATGAAGTGATCCTTCACTCAAATCCATTACCTCTTACAGACCCATGTGTCTGACATTCAGAGGTCTCCACTGTCTTTGTCTATTTGGCTTTCCTATTTGGTAAAGACTAGCATTTTCTCAGATTGTTAAAAAAAAGTTTCTTTCTCAAATACAACTTTAACTTGTGAGTTGAAGAGCTAATGCATGTGGATGCCTGGCACAGCGTAGGTGTTTGATAAATGGTTGCTTTTGTTATTAGTCATTGGAGGTCACAGAACCAGCAAAGGAAGGAAGAGACAAATGAAACATGTCAGGCTCCAGAGCCCATGTTTTACCCGCCTCACATATGACTCAGCCTCTCCTCTGAAAAGAAAAGCCAAGTTCGCTCTTTTGATATGAGAGATTGGTATCTCTCAAATTTTGTTCCAGTTTATCCAATAAACACCACAGAGTGTATCACAATGATATTTATTTGGTTATTACTGTTTAGTTGAGGTAAAATAATCTTAGTGTTTAATTGAAAGGCTGTTAATAAAAAAAGGGCTTGGTGTTCAAGGCATTTCTCATTTTGATTTTGAAATATGACATTTTGCTTGTGCTCATTCAAAGGTTAAAAATTTGGATCTAGTTAAAATGTTAGTGAACAGAAAGAGTTCCAGAACATGTGCTTTAAAAGGCTGGGGTATCAGATGGTGTTTGCTGCCTTGGTAACAAGTCCAGTTGTGGCACCTGTGTTTATGTGTCATCTTACTTAATTATGCTCTACAAACTCAGACTATCCTAGTTAGTTATGAGGGCTCATTGCACTGATCACTCAATCCATTATCAGGAGAAACAATGTTGGGCTCCGTTATGACCCACGTTTATATGAGTAGGAGCAGTGGATGGAATTCAAATGATCAGGGTTTTTTTTTTCCTAAGATTTTATTTATTCATTTATTTGAGGGGAGGGGAGGAAGGGGGAGGAAGAGAAACAAGCAGACTCCCCACTGAGCATGGAGCCTGACTTGGGGCTTGACCCACGACCCATGAGATCATGACCAAGATCTGATGCTTAACCAACTGAGCCACCCAGGGGCCCCTCAAACGATCAGTTTTATGTCCGTTTCTCTCTCTCTCCCCGTATCTTTATCACTTTCTAATTGTCCACATCGCAAATTTACTTTCTGTAATTTTACTTTTGGATAATTTATTTTATAGTACCTGATGGTACTATCAAATGGAAGAAAAGAATAGAGGGTTCTCTAAAGAATATATTGCTATAGTTTTGTGTAATAAAATTGACAGTAAGTCCTCCTTGATCATTCCTTCTTTTAAAATGTTTGCTTATTGAGAAAGATTAATAGGGTTAAACATATATCCCTCTTACAGTAGTGTTATTGCTATAAAAGAGTGATGATTTTTTAGGTACACAGCAAGTTAATTAGTTGCATATGAGTTTGTATCATGGATAAGACTGGTAAATGAATCTGCAGGTGTTCAATCCAACGTTCAATAGAATGGACGAGACAGGTTGGGAACCACAGCACGGTCTTTTGTTGTACTTCCATCTTGAAGGGAATTAAGATATTAGTGAAAGCTCCTGGGGGTATATTTAGAGGTATTTTGAGGAGAGATTTTAGTGTAAATCCGCCTTATTTAGTAGCTGAGTATCCTTGGGACAATCAGCCAATCTCTCAGTCAGTGCTCTCATCTGAAGAGAGACCATAATACCTACTCTCTAGGGTTGTTGAGATGTGCTCAGTAAGTGCTGATCCCTCTTTCCCCTTAACCTAGTGCTTAACTTCTAAGACAATGAATGGATGTGAGCTTAGAGAGTCTTCTACTTTTAACCAGATTTGCCAGTCAAATGTTGCTCTGGTCTCTAAGGTGAGATCCTCTCTGGAAGTAATTGTCAACGGTGCCAGTCTCCCAGCTGTACTTGCTGGACAATGTTACAGTCCCAAATGTTCTTCTTACAGCTCTTCTCTAGGCATTACCTAGAACAAAGATGGTAAATAGGGGCATACGTTCCTCATCCACATGGGACTTGGCTGTGCTGTTGAGAACCATGCCCATCAGTCATGGTGCTCTTTCTCAAGAAACCTGGAAAAACTCAATGTCCTGATAGCATTCCAGGCAGCCAATGCCAATTGATCTGAGTTGATGTTCAAGTTGGTGGGGATTCACTGCTCTGACCAAACAGCTCTACAGGAAAAAATTTATAGCACACACATTTGAACACAACGATGGACACTCAGCGATAGGCACACAAATATTTATACCTTTTATTTACACAAGTACAGAGAAATTAAATGAGTTACTTGAAATCCCAAGTTGGCTACAGAACTAGGATTAAAACTGGGGGCTCTTGATCTCAAAATTAAGGCTCCTTTTGTCTAAGTTTTCACTCTGTGCTTATGAAAGTGTTGCCTCCCTGCAAATACTGGCTTTAGAAAATAGTGCGTTGGAAGTCTTTGTGGAATTGTACAACTACATGCTGGATGACAAGATGGGAATAGTACTGGGGGGATTCAGATGTCAGCTAGGATGTTGGATTAAATGGTTTTGAGGATGTCTTCTGGGCCCCAGATTCTAATATTCTCCCAACAGTGTCACTGAGGAATGCAATTTCCTAAACATGAAAAGTCTCAGGAAGTAAGTTCCATGTCTGGGGCTCATTTGTAATTACACATGCAAGACTCTAAATAAAATTTGGGTTAATTAGCTTTTCTCTGGTTTCATGAAGCACAGCTAGTACTTCTGACCATGTCAGTGTGTTTGCTCATTGAAAGGTTGTTAGCAGACTTGTGAAAATGGTGAAATTTGGAAAATAAGGATTGCTATGTGAATATTTTTACTCTTTTAAAATGAAGGAGCTCCTAAACGCATGAGAGAGATCATTTTCTTCTTGGTAGGGAAGAAATATTATTCATCTAAATATCATTTTTAGATAGGCTCTATAAGAAAGTTGGCAGTTGAAGATAATTCATGACATATCAGAAGTGCACATCTGTCCATTTCTGACAACAATGAATATTAAGTAGATTTTCAAGTTTTTTTTAATGGGTAACACAGTGATGTTCTTATTGAACCTTAAAAGCCATAGTGAGCCTCTCTTGTCTCCCACCTTCCCCTTGCAGCTCTGTAAATCCAACTTCTGCCTGTCCTATTGTTCAGAAAAAAGCAGCCATATTGTGCTGATTGCTATTAAATTAAAGCAGAAAGAGAGAGGCACAAATGTGCAAGCCCATCTTACCAGCAGGGATACCACTATCTTTTATTTTGCATTTTGGGAGGGTCAGAAAGTCGTGACAGGCATCTGACCTCTGATAACCTCTTTGGTGCTTCTGTGCACAGTTTTTTGGGGAAGAACTTAATTAAATACAATTGAATTTCCCTGCTAACATTGCCACTGAAAAGACTCTTTTTAAATGGCTCGGTGTTTGCTGGTGAGGAACAAACAAAGATGCTCCTTTTGTTCCTCAAAGAAAAGTTAGCATATGTTAGTTAAGGATTTGTGATTTCTTTTGACTAGACTGGCGGGTTCCTAAAAATTCAGTGAGTCTTCTGAAATGAGACCCACAATAAAAGATAAAGCATATGACTAGCTAAAACTCTAACTCTTCTTATGCTTGATAATTATGGTGGAGGTATTAACCTGAAGTTTTTAAGACTTCACTATGTTTATTTATACTCAAATAAAAATGAGGACCTTAGATTTATGATGAAGTTGCTAATATTTAGCCACAAGAAATATAACTGGTCTGTCTCTTGGATTCTCCAGCTACCAGAAGAAGAGAAGAACTGCCGGCAGTTCTATTTCTAGTACTTTGTTAGGAAACCATTACAAGAGGTGCTGACAGAAAGAATATACAGTTTTTGGTTATGAACAATTTGTCATGCATATTAATTGTTGATAGGAAGCTCATCTACAAGTTACACTTTAACAAAAAGCAATAACTATATAAATATGTGCATTAAAAATCCATTTTCCCATTTTGATAATTGGAAAGTCCATTTTGATAATTACTGAGTAGTTATTTGTTACTCTTGGGGCTCTGAAATCAGAGGAATTGAAGAATCAATTTTATAATCAAGACCTAGAGAAAAAGTAGGTTATTTTGTTCAAGTTTGAGTCTTACTTCTCATTTTGAGAGGAATCAGGCTTGTGTCTTAGATGCAAACCATCTTTCAGTCCCACATGATTTTGTTTTCCTTGAAGAGAGGATTAGAATGAGGAACTGATGCTTTTGAATTTAAAGTTGACTATTGTGTGCCCTAAACCTACTTCCTTGACTCACACTCCCTTCCACTGTTTGAGCTTTCTCAGGTCTCTCTAATTATTTAGAGGGTGGGGGGAAGTCAACACTTGACCCTGCTGACCTGTCTGGCTTTTGTCTCGTCTCTTGTTTAATACTCATGGTTGAACTGCTAAAAGTAGTATGTGCTACACCCACAGCTTTTCTTTCCATGTCACTATCTCTCTGGAGTCTAGTCTCTAGGTTCACCCATGTGCCACATACTATGTACCCCAGCTGAAGTCTCCAACTTTGGGGCCACCATGTTAGGTTGGAAGTATGTACCCTTCACAAGGGTTCTAAGCCAAGAGGATAAGTGGAGGCTGAAATCCAGGTGCATTTGTGGCCCCACCAAACCCTGTCATGGGGATGTATCAGTGTAGAGAGGGCAACATTTTGTTTTTTTGTAATTTGCCTGAAGGCTCTACAGTACTAGCTGTGCCTTTGTCAATAAGGCCTTTGGCCCAATCTTGATCTTATTCTTCAAAATCTAGATCTTTAAAAAGGCAACAAATAAGCATGTAATCAAGAATGAAATCATTAGTTTTTTATGGGTATAAAATTCTTTGTAAACTGGAGTTGCCCAAAGCTATTAAAATCTTAAATCACAATGGGACTGGGATGGGTTATTTTTCTGTTTTTTGAGCAAAATACTAGTTGAGGAAGGAAAAATCAGGGCTGGGATCCTCATGGAAAATGCAATGTTGATTCCTTATCAGTCAGTTCTGCCTTCCATTCCACAGCCGAGGTGCTGAAATACAGGCAGAAAGCACAGGTTGGAAGACCAGGCAGACTCATGCTGGCATCTCAGTGCCACCACTTACTTAGTGATATCATCTTGGGCTGTCATAAACTCTCTGAGCTTCAGATTTCTCATATACAAAATAGTGATAAGAATAGCCACCTTTCAACAGTCCTCTAGTGGAGGATTGGAGGATTAGGGGAGCTGTCGTAGGGATACACCTCCTATCTTGCCTGGAGTCGGAATGTTCTCACAATCTAGACATTTCCCCATGCTGATTGTCTGCTAACAATACTCTTACTTCCTCTTCTTCAACTAGGTATGTTTTTCTCAAGCTTCGAGATTCAATATCTCTTCCAAGAAGTGTCTCCTGATAGATATTTTTAAAGATTTGTTTATTGATTTGAGAGAGAGAAAGAGAGAGGGTGTGCGAGCAGGGGAAGGGGTAGACAGAGAGAGAGAATCTTAAGCAGACTTTCTGCTGGATGTGGAGCCTGACCTGCTCTTTGATCCCAGGACCCTAAGATCATGACCTAAGCTGAAGAAATGGGCAGAGGACATGAACAGACATTTCTGCAAAGAAGACATCCAGATGGCCAACAGACACATGAAAAAGTGCTCCACATCACTGGGCATCAAGGAAATACAAATCAAAACCACAATGAGATACCACCTCACACCAGTCAGAATGGCTAAAATGAACAAGTCAGGAAATGACAGATGCTGGCGAGGATGTGGAGAAAGGGGAACCCTCCTACACTGTTGGTGGGAATGCAAGCTGGTGCAACCACTCTGGAAAACAGCATGGAGGTTCCTCAAAAAATTGAAAATAGAGCTACCTTATGACCCAGCAATTGCACTACTGGGTATTTACCCTAAAGATACAAACGTAGTGATCCAAAGGGGCACGTGTACCCGAATGTTTATAGCAGCAATGTCCACAATAGCCAAGTTATGGAAAGAACCTAGATGTTCATCAACAGATGAATGGATAAAGAAGTGGTATATATATACAATGGAATACTATGCAGCCATCAAAAGAAATGAAATCTTACCATTTGTGGCAACATGGATGGAACTAGAGCGTATTACGCTTAGCGAAATAAGTCAACTGGAGAAAGACAACTATCACATGATCTCCCTGATATGAGGAAGTGGAGATGCAACGGGGGTGGGAGTTAAGGTGGTAGGAAAAGTAAAAATGAAAGAAGATGGGATCGGGAGGGAGACAAACTAAAAGAAACTCTTAATGTCATAAAACAAACTGAGGGGGGTGGGGGGGGAGAGGGGTTGGGAGAGGGTGGTGGGGTTACATTATATGTTTAAATAAAAAAAGCTTAAATAAGGGACGCCTGGGTGGCTCAGTTGGTTAAGCAGCTGCCTTCGGCTCAGGTCATGATCCCAGCGTCCTGGGATCGAGTCCCACATCAGGCTCCTTGCTCGGCAGGGAGCCTGCTCCTCCTCCTGCCTCTGCCTGCCTCTCTGTCTGCCTGTGCTCGCGCTCTCTCTCTCTCTCTCTCACTAATAAATAAAATAAATAAATTAAAAAAAAAAAAGCTTAAATAAAAAAAAATTGAAAGAAAAAGAAAAAAAAAAAGAGTCCTCATTTAATCAACTGAGCCATCCAGGCGCCCCTGATATTTTTTAACTTGACTAAATATTCTTCTCCTTAGTTCTGGTTGAGGTGCTCCTTTGGTACATCAAGCATCTTTTTTGCTCTGTTGTAATCACACTGGGGGAGAATTATGGGGATTATACCTCATTTATGGTTAAATCCTCGGTGCTTAACCTAGTGCATGGCATTTTGATAATTATTCGGTAAAATCAATTGCCCAGATTTCAATGACTGAAGAAATGTTAAAAAATAGCTGGGGTGGCTGGGAAGCATGCATTAAGGTGTAGTGGGGAACAAAACATTTTCCTTGCATGTTTCATTTCTAACAATTATTCATTCCTCTATTGCTTAATTTCTGGTCCATTACACTTTCCAGGTTTCTACTTGGAGAGGAACTGATCTATTTCCAAGGCTTCAGTAACCTCAGGTCCTGATCTTAGGAACTTTTAAAACCACCTATCTGCCACAAAGCTGAGTAGATCAGTACCTTGCTGAATGGAAATCAACATTTCCTGGGAGCTTTTTTTTTTTTTTTTTAAGATTTTATTTATTTATTTGTCAGAGAGAGAGAGCGGGTGAGCGAGCAGAGGCAGACAGAGCAGCAGGCAGAGGCAGAGGGAGAAGCAGGCTCCCTGCCCAGCAAGGAGCCCGATGTGGGACTCGATCCCAGGACGCTGGGATCATGACCTGAGCCGAAGGCAGCTGCTTAACCAACTGAGCCACCCAGGCGTCCCCCTGGGAGCTTTTTATAAGCAGAGTCTGAGGCTCCAGGCTAGACTCCCTTAGTCAGGATCTGCATTTTAACTAGCTCCCCAAAATGATTTGAATGTGCAATAAAATGTAAGAAGTCCTAGATTCATAGCAGGTACCCTCAAGAATAGTGTATTCCTTGAATTTCCTTTATATAAATGTATTTGTCTATGAAGATACAGGAAAAGGTATTAGGATTGTTGCAGAGTTCCTGGTCAAAATCAGGAAGCAATTCTGTGATCAAGAAAAATCTCAAATAGGTGACTAGCATAAAAGAATAAAAATTTTTAAAAAAAGGAAAAAAAGAACCTCAAATAAAACGCTCCATATTAGATTAGAACAAGGCAGACAATCTGAATATTCAAAATGGTTTCAAATAAATGAGAGATGGGTTTTTCAGCTTACTGTCTTGATCCTCTGCTTGAAAATAAAAATGTTTATCTTTTTAAAGAAGGGCCCTATTTCTATAAAGAAATGCACACACCTCATCATGGCAAACATAATTTTTTTTTTTTTTTTGGTACAGTTAAATGTCCTAAGTGAGGATGTCAGAGCTCTCTCCTGGTTTCCGTTTTCTCTTCCAATCCCAAGGAAAAGCAAGTATTTGCTTTTAGCATAGTTGATCCCCGAACACTTTGCAAATGTTTCCACAAAGCCAGCTGCCCTTTATAGATCCCCCTGGGAACCTTTCTTTTGGTTACTAACCCTTTAGCACCCACAAATCCTATTTGCGAAGATTTGTCTTATGGGAAGCATTCATGAATCTTCAGATTTTTGGAGGAAAATGCTTAACCTCCAGTTTGGAAAGCTCTGTGCTTTGTCCCGGACCTTTGGGCTCATCTGAAGACTAGCTTCTCCAGCCAAGGAAAGACAAAAATATGTAAAAACACAACAATACCTCTGTAGTGTGTCTTGGCTCACTCTGATAGGCTGGAAAACTCTTGAGAAAATTCATCTTGAAAGGTTTCTTGGATTTTTGAATATTTTTGGAGCAAAGTTTCTGGTTATGAGTATTGTAGCCACGTGAAATCTCAAGTTCACTTCCTTTGCTTCCTCCTAGTTCAGTACTGATTCTTCCCTGGGGCTTTCTTTCATTGCAACTCATTCTGCTCTTTCCCCTGGATGCCTTTAACGACTGACCTTTAATGCCAAGTGTTAAAATGAACAAAAGACTATAGTCAAATACTAGGGGGAATCAAATTGCAAAATTGTCAGTGGCAGAGCCTCCGTAACTCCTGAGATGCAGTGCTGTCCAAAAACCTGATTGTGGATTAAGGTTTTACTCTTCACACATCTAAGAGGTAGTTCAAGTATGTTGAGTGTGTGTGTGTGTGTGTGTGTGTGTGCATGTATGTTCATGCCTGTATGCACAAACAGAAAACTTGAACTCTCCAGTACATACCACCTGTTTTCACATCATTGTTGTCACAAAAGGGTTTTCTTTCTTTCTTTCTTTTAATTAGTTGAGCTGTCCTATTTTTCAGTAACTTGCCTCTTCCCTAACATCCAGGCTGTAACCGTATTTCTTTTCATTAGACCTGGGCCTCGTTTGTCATTTATACCATACTTTTGCCTTTCTCTTTCATTTTGAAAGAAAGAGAGGTTTTCCTATTATTTTAGAGCAAAGCACCTCTGGTTTATGTGGCGACTCTTGTGGCTTTCTAAATGCACTTGATTTAGCTTTCAATGTGTAATTACTGCCAAACAAGTTAATTGCTTTATAAGTGTCCAAAATTCCCTGGTTTAATTTTGCTTTCATTTACCAACCTTCATTATACATCCACTGTTCAACATAAACACAAATGATTGTTAATGAATGCCTAATGCCATATTCATTAGAAAATCAGGTTAATGACTGGCAATGAATATCCCAGCTCCTTTATTCTTCCAAGACATTTTTTTTTTGCTTGTTGATTACAATAGTTTTTTTTGTTTGTTTACAAAGAAATTCTACCTGCATTATAGGCTGCTTAAAAGTTCAAGATAAAGCTTTTCTAAGAAATCAGAGAACCCCAAACCCTGATTCTTTCTGCTTACTTATGTCTTTACCCTTTAGAAAGAATCTCCTATAAAATGGGAGAGTCAGAATAAACATGATTCCCTTGGACTATTGGCTATCATAAAG